>JANAVB010007229.1:0-42433 GCA_029216955.1 Iris pallida
TTTTGGATTTACTGATGAATCTCTCTGTCATGAATTTTCAAAGTACATACAGAATGAGTTTAAGATGAGCATGATAGGAAAACTGAAAGTCTTCCTCGGACTGCAAATCAAACAAACCAATAATGTGACGTTCATTAATCAAGCCAAGTACACAAAAGATTTATTGAAGAAGTTCGATCTGGAAATAGTCAAACCACTTGGCACTCCGATGGCAACTTCAACCAAGCTTGATATTGATGAACATGGCAAACCGGTCGACATACGTAAGTATCGAGGTATGATTGGTAGTTTACTTTATTTAAGTGCTAGTCGACCAAATATAATGTTTAGCATTTGCTTGTGTGTACATTTTCAAGCTAACCCTAAGAAATCACATTTGTGCGCGGTTAAGCGTATCTTTCGATACCTTAAAGGCATTTCTTCTGTCGGTTTATGGTATCCCAAAATCACGCCGTTTGACCTAACCGTTTACTCGGATGCTGATTTTGCTGGATACAAAGTGGATAGAAAAAGTACCAGCGGCACATGTCATTTCCTAGACAAAGCTCTAGTCTCTTGGTTTAAAAAAAATAAAATTCTGTCGCATTATCAACGACTGAGACTGAATATATTGCCGCAAGACGTTGTTGTGCACAAATTTTGTGGATGAAGCAAACCTTAGAGGACTTTGGTTTACTACATATACCCATTTTTTGTGACAACGCTAGTACTATTAATTTGACTAAAAATCTAGTATGTCACTCTCGCACTAAGCATATTGAGATTCAACATCATTTTCTTAGAGTTCATCAACAAAATGGAGATATAAACCTTGTATATGTAGACACTGAGAATCAACTAGCTGATATCTTTACAAAACCATTAGCGGAAGATCGTTTCAATTATTTACGTCGAGAATTAGGAATTTTAGATATCAATAATATTAATTAATCTTGTCTTATAGATTATTTTTCAACTCAAAAACTGTTTTTGAGACAAGCCTACAAAGGGTCTATCTGTCACCACGATTACGGTCGCAGTTTTTAATTGTTCTCCGGTGAACTCCCGTTAGTTGGGACAATTCTCCTACAGCTAATCTGAAACAGTCGCTATGTAACAAAATTTAATTTATAAAATAATATTAATTATATTGTTTGAAATCTAAAATAACTAAACTTGGAATTAAATAATTGAAAGAGTTGATGAAAAGAAAGTGGCTACAATTTTTTTTAAAATTTCATCAAAAGAACCCCTAGCGAATTCGGCCAGAATTCGACCCGAGTTCGGCCAGAGTTCTGTTGGTGATGTTGTATTTTAAGTCAGAACCCGAGGCCCCCATCTTCTCATCTCCTCCAAACTCCTCTATTCACAGCAGCTGCCGCCCGAGCCCCTCTCCAAACCCTAGTTCTTATCCAAGCTTTTACTTCTAATCTACTTAGAGATTTCCATCCAAACTTTGGATTCGTGCGGAGATTCTCGTTATCTACCAAATACTCCAATCTTGGAAGGTATAAACTCCTCATTCCCTCTCTTTCAATTCATTAGTATTTTATTACTTTTTGGAAGAAAATGCCTATGCGTTTTATTCCCTCCAAGAGGAAGAAGACCCAAGCCAGTAAAGAGGCTTTGTCTTCGAATCTGCAAAGGATTCACTCTTTTCTCCGGTCCAATTGGCCGACAGTGCATTCAATGAGTTCTACTTTGAAACTCATGATCAATCTTTGTTATGGTACGCCGATTTTGCGATGCATGACATATGCACCGGAACTCCGATAAAATGGACTGTATTTCCTGAACATCGTCCATTGTTTGAGACATTAGGGTTACACAAACTTATCACCCAGAAATTCTCTATCGCCACTAATGCCATTAGATTATTCTATTATAACTTCATATTGGACACTTTTGATGTTAGAACTCGTATCGACGGTATCAACATCGAGTTCAATGATACCATTCTAGCGAAAATCCTTGGTGTTCCTAACGAAGGTGCCCCGCTTGATGATTTCACTGAGTTTGATTTTCCCGATGGCACGACCCTTATCAGTTTCAAGAACGAACTTTGTTCTCCTGCCCGTGTTCGTTCTGGCAAGTTCAAGGCTACGAACTAGAACTTATTCAAATATGAGTTGTACCGCATCATCTATTCTGCTATTTTACCAAAATCTACCTCAAAAGATGATGTAACCATTGATGGAACTGGGATTCCCAGGACCCTTTCTTTGGTGTGCGTATTGATTGATAGAAAGTTAAACAGATCTAATACGTGTTCTAGCCCTTCATAGGCGGAAACTAGGGTTCACGAATTATACTTGCGGCGGAAAGGAGACAAGTAATTCCTGGCAATCTCGAGCGGACGACCCCAAGATCTTCTGCACGTATTCCTTCCTCGAATTGGATGTCGTGTTGGCGACGATCTCCCAACCTTTTCTTCTCCTTGGCAGCCCTCTCTTCTCTTCTTACATGAATCACGAATTTAGAGAAAGTTTCAGATTTCTGATAAGTAATCTGGCGGCCAGAGAATAGAGGATATATATAGGCTACGACAGGGACCATAAGGAGAAATTAGGGTTAGGCCTCATAACGGATCTGGATATCCCGTGTTCAGCCCGAACACACAATCCAAGCCCATTAACAATAGCTCGGTCCACTAATGAACTATTGTTGCACTACCTCCCTAATCCCAAATTATGTTTGTGGGCTCCTTTTATTATATGCTCGTTTGGCTCCCCATGTTAAGATATCGTATGTCCGTCGATCAAATTAAGTTACTGACAACTATATTGATTCGACATCTTTTATCCTTAAGTAGTACCGCTTAACTATATTTGTCATGTCGGATATAATCCACCTGCAGGGTTTACATGACAATCCTTATGAGCTCCTTAAGGGGACATCATCTACCCATTGTATCGGGACATGGATTCCATTTATAATCAACAGCCCATCATACATACAATGTTATTACCCAATTCATAGAGGTTTTGATCCATAATAAATCTCACTCTTTTATGAGTCAAAGTATTGCATACTGCATATACATATCCGTTATTATATCCGGATTAAGAGCACAGGCATCCATAATAACAGAGGTGTTTATTCTCTTATGTAGTCAGTACAAAAAGACAACCTCAAGTGGTCCTGTTAAATACACACAAAGTGTACTAGTGTAAACCTATAGTCAAGATAGACTAATACCAGATTACACTACAACCTTTCCAATAGATTGTCCAAGTCCATCTAGGTTGTGAACTATTTATATACTCCATAGGGAACTGACAATATGATCTTTGTGTGACACCACACACCATATTATCTATAATATAGAATATCAGACATTTGTATTAATACTTGCAACAAATACAATATGCAAACATTTGCCCATATGATTCTCATTCAAAATTTATGGAAATAAGGTTACTACAAAAGTGATACTTTTAGTATATAACCCTAACAATCTCCCACTTATACTCAAAGCATTGCTTTTCAGTATACTGTTATAAATCTCCCACTTATACTTAAAGTTATGCTGCTACACATCTGACTCCCATTCCCTCAACATGACTATCAAAAGCCTTAGCTGGTAATCTCTTTGTAAAGGGACCAGCTAGGTTGTCGGCTGATGCTATCTTGATCACAGCAACTTTTCCTTTCTTTATGAAATCTCGTATCAGGTGGTACTTACGCTCAACGTGTTTGCCTGTCTTATGGGCTCGTGGTTCCTTCGAGTTTGCAACTGCACCACTATTCATAATAAAGTGTAATAGGCTTAGACAAACTAGGTACCACATCCAAGTCCAACAGAAAGTTTTTGAGCCAAACCGCTTCTTTGGCTGCCTTAGAGGCTGCCACATACTCGGCTTCCATGGTGGAATCAACAATACATTTTTGCTTGATACTCCTCTACACAATGGCTCCGCCTTCCAAAGTAAACACATAACCTGAGGTAGATTTTGGAATCCCTATCTGACTGAAAATCTGAGTTTGTATACCCCAAGGGAACTAAACTATCTGCCTGGTAAACTAGCATATACTCTTTAGTCCTTTTCAGGTACTTCAAAATATGCTTTACGGCAGTCCAGTGCTCTTGTCCTGGGTTAGACTGATATCTGCTGACCATGCCTACGGCAAAGTAGATGTCTGGTCTCGTACATAGCAATACATACATTAAGCTTCCTACTGCTGAAGCATAAGAAACTGTCTTCATGTCTCTATCTCTTTAGGTGTCCTCGGACACTGCTCCTTTGATAGAGCAATTCCATGTCTAAAAGGAAGAAACCTTTCTTAGAATTTTGCATACTAAAACGAGTTAGTACAATATCGATATAGGAAGCTTGGGATAAGCCCAACATCCTTTTCTTACGATCTCGTAGAACTTTGATCCCAAGGATGTGACCTACTTCTCCCAAGTCCTTCATATCAAACTGTTTGGATAACCATACCCTTATATCAGATAACACCTTCACATTATTTCCAATGAGCAAGATGTCATCCACATAAAGTACTAGGAACACCACCACGTTTCCGTCACACTTCTGTATACACATGATTTATCTTGACATTGATCAAATCCATAGGATTTTATCACCTGATCAAACATATATTCCATGATCTGAAAGCTTGCTTAAGTCCATAAATGGACTTCTTGAGCTTACAAACAAGATGCTCCTAGCCCTTTTCAATGAAAACCCGTCTGGTTGCTTCATATAGATGTCTTCCTCAAGACTTTCATTAAGAAAGCTGTCTTGACATCCATTTGCCAAATCTCATAATCGAGATGAGCTGCAATAGATAAAATAATTCGAATAGACTTAAGCATGGCTACAGGAGAAAAGGTTTCCTCATAATCGAGACCCTCTCTTTGAGTAAAACCTTTTGCTACAAGCCGAGCTTTAAAGGATTCAACCTTACCGTCTGATCCTATTTTTCTCTTATAGACCCACTTGCATCCAATGGCTTTTACACCAACGGGTGGTTCTACAAGCTCCCAGACCTGATTAGAACCCATAGATTCTATTTCAGATATCATTGCTTTTTGCCAAGACTCTACATCTTTATCTTGGAGTGCTTCATTGTAGGTACAGAGATCATAATCTTGTTTCTCAGGGACGAAGTCTGATGACTCTCCCAAGAACATATATCTATCAGGTTGTATCACAACCCTCCCACTACGACGAGGCACTATCGGTTGTGGTGTAACATTTGTGACAAGTTGTGCAGTTATTTGTGGTTCATCCTCTTGTACTGTTGGTACTGAAGTACTTGGTGTCTCACATCTCAGTTCTTCTAGAACAACTCTACTTGTGGATTTATGGTTCATCACATAGTCTTTCTCTAAGAATCGGGCATTGGTGCTAACAATGACCTTCTGATCCTTAGGACTATAAAATAAACCTCCTTTCGTTCCTCTTAGATAGCTTACAAACAAGCATACTTCTGTACGAGATTCCAACTTATCTGATTTTCCATTCAGCACATGTGCTGGACTACCCCAAATGCGAACATATTTCAGACTAGGCTTACGCCCAATCCACAGCTCTGTGGGAGTAAGAGGTACTGACTTAGAAGGAACCAAGTTCAAAATATAAGCTGCAGTCTCTAAGGCATATCCCCAAAACGAATCTGGCAAATCCGAATAACTCATCATTGATCTAACCATCTCCATAAGAATTCTATTCCTTCTTTCGGCTACACCATTCTGCTGGGCGTTCCAAGTACAGTCAATTGGGATGCAATCCCAGTCTCTGATAAATAATCCCTAAACTCTTCAAAGAGGTACTTGCCACCACGATCTGATCGTAATGACCTGATACATTTTTCATGACGTTTCTCCGTTTCAGCCTTGTACTCTTTGAATTTCTCAAAGCACTTAGACTTACGGCGCATCAAATAAATGTATCCATACCTTGAATAATCGTCAATAAATGTGACAAAATATTCAAAGCCACCTCTAGCTTGGATAGTCATGGGTCCACACAAATCAGAATGAACCAATTCCAACACATCTTTGGCCCTATACCCCTTTGCCGTAAAAGGCCTTTTGGTCATTTTACCTTCCAAGCAGGATTCACAGACTGGTAGTGCCTCCACTTCCAATGAACTCAAAGGTCCATCTTCAACCAGTCTTTGAATCCTTTTTAGGTTAATATGCCCCAATCGCAAGTGCCAAAGTTATGTTTGGTTTATACAAGAAGGTTCTTTTCTCTTATTTAAGTTAGATGACATATTATTTATTTCCATAAGTTGCATTGTGGGCGAAATAGGATTAATGATATACAAATTATCAACCAATGCACCAGAACAGATAAAATATTTATTCTTTCTAATAACAATATTGTCATTAAAATAAACTGAATATCCATCCTTAACTAACATATAAACAGAAACTAAATTTCTTCTAAGTGAAGGTGCATAAAGACAATCTCTCAATGTCAAAGACTTATTTCTACCAAAAGATAAAGTAACATCTCCTAATGCAATGACTGATACTTTTGTAGCATCACCCATGAACAAGCATATCTCTCCATCACTGAGCCGTCTGGATTCCTGGAACCCCTGCAATGTATTGCAGACATGATTAGTGGCTCCTGTATCTACACACCAGGTACCGGTAGATAACACCGCTAAACATGTTTCAACTACTAGTAAATGAGATATACCTTCTTTGTTCCCTTGTTTGAGAATTGGACAATCAGTCTTCCAATGTCCTGACCCTTTGCACTTGAAACATTTGTCTTTCGGCTTTTTCACCGAGCCTTGAGGTCCCATGCCCTTCTTTGATGAGTTTGCCTGTTTCTGAATGTTATTCTTCTTCTTACCGCCTTTTGGCTTAGAAGTAGAAGCCTTTTCAGAAACAAAAACATGACCACTCTGCCTAAAGAGAGATTCAGCATCCTGTAGCTCTTTTGCAAGTTCTGCCAAACTATACAACCTTTTGTTCATGTTTAATTAAGGCAGAAATTGTCAAAACTTTTAGGCGGAGTCCCGAGAATGATATCGACCTGGGATTCCCCATCGATTTCAGCTCCAAGGATCTCCATCTCATTCAAATAACCCATCATCTTGAGAACATGATCCCTTACTGGTGTACCCTCAGCCATTTTTGTATTCATCAAACATTTTATAGCAAACTGCCTAGCTGCTCTACTCTGATGTCCGAAGAGTTCCTTGAGGTTATACATCATGTCATAAGCAGTGGCCATGGCCTGATGCTGATATTGTAGTACATTTGACATTGATGCCAGAATGTAACACCGCGCCATTTCATCTGCCTTTTCCACTTCTTATAAGCCTCTTTGACCTCTTCATCAGAGTTAGCATCAGGCTTAGGTGGGCATTCCTCAACAAGTACATATTTGTACTCCTCAGCAGTCAGAACAATGTCCAAATTATATTTCTAGTCAATAATTAGGTCCAGTAAATTTGTTTTCTTTAAGAATCACCATAAGTGGACTGAAAGAACCCATTTTTTTTGAAATCCTGAGAATCACATAAATAAAATTATGTAGGGCAAAAAAACTTTTTGAATTAACTAAATATTGATTCCCTCAAAACAATAATAAGAAATTTACCAACACCTTGAACACCATGAATTTAGCATGCCACGATAGTGTGGACGTATACAAATTCAACTTTGTTCAAGTAGGTTTTCTTATTAATTTTACTATCATGTCAACATAACTTTATGAAAAATAAAATTAATATGCTGGTCTTGCTCTGGTCATACAAATAATAGCAGTGACTCCGATAGGGAGGATACCATTATTTGTATCTAAGTGTATACCATTATTTAATACTAAGTTCATTACCTTGTAACGAGTTCCTTCAGATGGAGAAGTGAACACATACTAGGTAACTTTCTATAATTATCCCTAAGGAAGTTTGTACTGGTGATCCATAATTATACTCATTCGATATGGAGGAAAGCACTAAAGCCAACACGCAAGTATAATTACATCACCTATAAATTAGTAATGGAGACCATAGGATTTATACTAAATAAATATCCTCTACCACTTAGTTATTTAACAATGAGGGTTTTTCTACTTGTTGATATTATGTCCATGTTGTCCATTATTAATGTAGGCTTGGTTTTTAAAAAAAACAACCACACAATAATAAACATGCATAATCAGAAAAAACAAAATGACAAAAATAAGAGAAAATATCCAACTATTATGGTCATCTTTGCTGCTCCGTCCTCAACTATCCGAATCCAAAATCTGCCGCTGCGCAGATCTATTCGGGGTTTTGGCTGTCGATTCCTTCATCGAAAATTATCTGTCTGCCTCTGGACTGATTAAAACCAACATCTCGTCCGGCGTTAGAAACAGCCACCACCGCCATCACGATTGATCAAAAATAATTAAAGTTACATCAATCTTATGCCTCCCGAAGGAGTTCACACATAATCTAGATTGAAAAATTAAAATAATAAGCACGATCAACCCTCGTGATTTTAATTACATCCACAGCAATAACAACATCCACGACAAGTCCGTGGTTTAAACAACACAATCAAAAACGTGCATTGGACCATAATAGTTGGATCTAAGATGCCTGTAAAATCGAGTTAGAACAGATCTACATCTACCGACTATTACACAGCGCAGGTTTTATTGGTCAATATGGACGTATCAATCAATACGTAGATCCAAAGTGACTTTGATACCAATTGATGGAACTGGAGATTCCCAGGATCCTTCCTTTGGTGTGCGTATTGATCGATAGAAAGTTAAACAGATCTAATACGTGTTCTAACCCTTCATAGGCGGAAACTAGTCACGAATTATACCTGCGGCGGAAAGGAGACAAGTAATTCCTGGCAATCTCGAGCGGACGACCCCAAGATCTTCTATACATATTCCTTCCTCGAGTTGGACATCGTGTGGGCGACGATCTTCCAACCTTTTCTTCTCCTTGGCAGCCCCCTCTTTCTCTCCTTACGTGAATCACGAATTTAGAGAAAGTTTCAGATTTCTGATCAGTAATCTGGAGGCCAGAGAATAGAGGATATATATAGGCTACAGCAGGGACCATGAGGATAAATTAGGGTTAGGCCTCCTAACGGATCTGGATGTCCCGTGTTCAGCCCGAACACACAATCCAGGCCCATTAACAATAGCTCGGTCCACTAATGAGCTATTGTTGCACTATATTCCTAATCCTAAATTATGTTTGTGGGCTCCTTTTATTATATGCTCGTTTGGCTCCCCATGTTAAGATATCGTATGTCCGTCGATCAAATTAAGTTACTGACAACTATATTGATTCGACATCTTTTATTCTTAAGTAGTACCGCTCAACTTTATTTGTCATGTCGGATATAATCCACCTGCAGGGTTTACATGACAATCCTTATGAGCTCCTTAAGGGGACATCATCAACCCGATGTATCGGGACATAGATTCTATTTATAATCAACAGCCCATCATACATACAATGTTATTACCCAATTTATAGAGATTGTTGATCCATAATGAATCTCACTATTTTATGTGTCAAAGTAATGCACACTGCATATACATGTCCGTTATTATATCCGGATTAAGATCACAAGCATCCATAATAACAGAGGTGTTTGTTCTTTTATGTAGTCAGTACAAAGAGAACAATCTCAAGTGGTCCTGTTCGATACACACAAAGTGTACTAGTGTAAACCTATAGTCAAGATAGACTAATACCAGATTACACTACAACCTTTCCAATAGATTGTCCAAGTCCATCTAGGTTGTGAACTATTTATATACTCCATAGGGAACTGATAATATGATCTTCCGTGTGACACCACACACCATATTATCTATAATAGAATATCAGACATTTGCATTAACACTTGCAATAAGTACAATATGCAAACATTTGCCCATATGATTCTCATTCAAAATTTGAAGAAATAAGGTTACTACAAAAGTGATGCTTTTAGTATATAATCCTAACAGTAACCATACTTGAACTGTCTGTCCTCTATCATATTTGCAAGGGAATTCTATTTTCGGTTTCCAAGACTACCATTTAGATGATGAGTCGTTATCACGAAAGAGATCGCAACCTCTCTTATGCGATGATTATCCCTCTCATCTTCCAGAATTTTGATATTGACTTATCCACTTGTGCTCTTGAGTCTGAGCCCAAGTATCTTTAGCTGTCACGTCGCAGTGCAGTCGCTCCTGCTCCTTCTACTGCTCCTACTCTACATCCTCAGGATTACCCTATGTCATTTGAAGGTATCCATCAACATCTTTCGGATCTGCGTATGTTTATCATTGACACATCCAGGGAACGCAAGTTTCATGATGTGAGTCGGTTTCAGGCTCTTGCCAATTCTTTTACTGACTTTCGTTTCTTTCAAAATGGACATTCTGCCAGTTCTCTTCCTAGAGATCCAGCTGTTTCGGGATACCTCTATGAGGATGAGGCAGTCCATACTTTCTTTCAGCCCGATAACGCATATGATTGGTACCGTGGTTCTGGTGCTACTCCACACCCTTCTGGAGCTGGCACTTCTGGAGCTGGTCCATCTGGACATGGTGGTACTGGCACTGCTGACAATGATGACTCTGAGGATTTGTGATCTGGACGTGATGTATTTTGTCTAGATACTATTTAGTGAGACTTTATTATGTCGATGTTTACTTGGAAATGCTTCAACATTCCAAGATATCATTTAGTACTTTTATCTTTTTGCACTGAGACTGTGTTGACTGAGATGATGTATTTTGAACTTTTGTTTATGCTTTGCTTAGCATATTTTATTTCAGTTTAGCATTATTCCTCATTTCTTGTTATAGTACTTTTTTATGCTTCAACATATAAACTGCCTGTGAAATATTTGTTTATCCATATTATTTTTGTATTACTTCAACGCTTGTTCCTTATGCATGAATAATTGTGGAGGAGCTCTCTCTTTGCAATTATTTTGCTAAGTGACAACGGAGGAGAAATAGGATCTAACATCTTTTTGCAGGATACAGGAATTTTTTTGGGACACAGTACATTACAATGTTTTGATTGTTTTCAAATCTAAAGATCAAGATGTTATATCGGTTAAGGTTTGTCAATTATCAAAATGGAGGAGATTGTTGGCCCATTGGTCATGGTCGAACCAGAATTTAATAATTGATCAAACACTGTCTTGATATATGGGCTATTTGGACACTTGGACAACTGCCAAAGAACTGTTACCTATCTGTTCAAGACCGAAGCTAATTTTTGTCGTATGAGTCTGTATTTCCTCATGCAATATAATTTTCACATTTATTGAGTCTAGGAATACATTGTACAGTGAGTCGTACTGGTAAATAGGCTAACCTAAAATTGTTTTTAAAATATCCTATATTTTAAAAAACAGTCCATTTTACAAAAGCTTCTAACTGCTTAAACTTTTTCAAAATGCCAGAACCCAAAATCTGCTTTTAAAATGGCCAGAAAATTAAAAAACAGACAAGGAGAATTCGGCCAGAATTTGCCTACTTCCCGTTGGATTTTGAACTTGGTCTCCCTATAGATACGGATGCAACAGCTACTTACCGAGATTTTCTCATAGAACTCCGCCTGAATTCTGCCTGAATTTGAGGCACTCAAGAGGGTTGTGATGGAGGAGTCGGTCTTATCTCTACCAAACTACTCCAAGGTGTTCGAGGTGCATACAGACGCGTTCGACTTTGCCATCAGTGGGGTATTAGAGCTGGAAGGGTACCCTATCGCATTTGAAAGCCACAAGTTGAATGATACTGAGCGGCGCTACACATTACAAGAGAAGGAGATGATCGCAGTCGTGCAATTCCTGAGGATATGGTGGCACTACCTTCTCGGCACCAAGTTCGTGGTCATGACGGACAATGTTGCCACATGCTACTTCCAGCCCCAAAAGAAGTTGTCCCCGAACCAAGTGAGATGGCAAGATTTCCTAACCGAATTCGACATAAAGATACGATATAAGCCCGACAAGAAGAATAATCAAGTGGACGATGCTCTCAGCAGGAAAGCCAAGCTCGTAACAGTGTGCTTGATCAAGGGAGGTATACTGGATCGTGGCAGAGAAGATATCGCCGAGGACCCGCTGACATAGGCCATAACGAAGCTCATTCAAGAGGGCAAAATGAGAAAGTTCTGGCTGAAGGACGGGCTTCTCTATACCAAGGGCGACATGGTGGTCATACCTAAATGGAGTGGCTTACGGAGCCAGTTGCTCAAGGAGTGGCACGATACGAAGTGGACTGGACACCCGGGATAGAAGCGGACCTTAGCATTGCTGGTGGCCGCCTACTATTGGCCTCGTATGTGTGAGGATGTGGAGGATTTTGTGCGCACCTATCTTGTGTACCAAGAAGACAAGGTGGACCATCAGAGACCCGGAGGCCTGCTAGAGCCTCTTCCCATGCCGAATCGACCATGAAAGAGCATATCGATGGACTTTATGCCCTCCCTGCCGAAAGTGGAGGCGCTCTATTCTCGTGGTAGTGGATCGATGTTCTAAGTACTTGACCTTCATTGCTGCTTCAACAGGCTGCACAGCAGAGGAGGCCGTACGATTATTTATCAGCCATATGGTGAAGTTTTGGGGCATCCTCGAGAATATAGTCAGTGATCGGGATCCTCGCTTCACTGGAAAGTTCTGGACAGAAGTGTTCAAAATTCTCGGGACAAACTTACACTTCTCAACCAGCTTTCCGCAGACGGACGAACAGATGGAGCGGGTCAATTCTCTGCTCGAGGAGTACTTGCGGTACTTTGTGAATGCAAACTAGCAGGATTGGATACACCACCTGGACGTCGCTTAGTTCTGCTACAATCTTCAACGGAGCAAGTCGTCACATAGCAGCCCACTCGAGTTGGTGATGGGTCGACAGCCGCTTGCTCCGCACACACTGAGTGTGGGGTCCTCGAGTAGAAGTCTCGCGGCCAACCAGTTTACTTCAGACTTCAAGGCAAAGGCATGTTGGCCCATTGGTCATGGTCGAACCAAATTTTAATAATTAATCAAACTCTGTCTCATATATGGATTATTTGGACACTTAGACAACTGTCAAAGAACTGCTACATATATATTCAAGATCGAAGCTAATTTTTATCGTATGAGTCTGTATTTTCTCATAAAATATAATTTTCACATTTATTGAGTCTAGGAATACATTGTACACCGATTCATACTTGTAGAAGCATAAAAAATACAAGACTATGCATCCCACATAAAGAAGACAAAAGAAGCTATGCGCCCATATAACCAAAAGGGGGCCATATGCCCACAGAACCAAAGGGAGTCTATGCGCCCACATGATCGAAGAGGAGCTATGCGCCCATATTGTTTTCATGCAGATCAAATACTATGCGCCCAAGGCAGCAGATCCCTACGACTCAGTCAACATCTACGATCAATCTTGCACCGAAGCATGCGGCCACGTCAGTCTCCACGATCATTTGTGCACCGAAGCATGCGGCCACGTCAACCCCACGATCTACCCACGATTATCCAGTGTTCATGCGCCTACCCCCTATGCGCCCAAAGGGGTGTTATGCGCCAACTATGAAATCAATATATTTTCTACCTATGGGCGCATAACAGTCGTTTCAGTGCAAAACGACTATAAATAGGGATCTCATACCTCTTCAAAAACAGACATAATAGAGAGCATTTCAAGAGCCAAATTTCTGCCCTTCTTGCCAGTGAGCCGAGAGTTAGCAATTTTTTTAGATTTTTTCCCACTTTTGTAATCGGAGTGTCAACGGAGGAAAGGAGCAACTGCCGCTCGATCTCCATCGTCCCATTCCCCAGAATTCTTTTTGTACTCGGGGATCCTTAGTGCAGGATCTCTCAGGCGTACTCAATTTGTCGTGCCTTGCACCAATAAGAAAAGATAGTGTTTTTCTTCTTTTTTGTGTGTGTCCACAAAAATGGCGACTCTGCTGGGGACTACCTTTTTCTTTGACGAGAAGGTGGTGACGCAATCCAATATCGATAAAGTAGGGAGCACTCAGAAGATATTGATCATGAAGTTCGATCAGCATGCGTTCGAAGAGATGCTCTTGAGGGATGGCTCTACTCCCTCAAAATCAGTGAAGCCAAACAAGTCTCGTAAGACTTGGCTTTCGAAGGCTTGTGGTGCATATCCTGCCAGTGTCGTAGAAGATATGCAACCGAAGAACTCTATCACGAGGGCGCATAGGCCTTCCACGTAGGTGCATGGAGCTCCCCTGTGGGCGCATAGCTCTGCCACAGAGGCTCATGACACGAAGAAGGCGTATACCGTTTCGGGCTCTACTAGCCCAGCGACTTCCCTCTTGTGCAACCAACAACAGAGTGTTCAACACTCGAAACTTGGGCAAAGAAAAATACTACGATGCCAAGAATCGAAGTGTTCGACACTCTAGACAAACTCAGCGAGGCTCACAAACGAAGAAGGCAAAACTGGAAGAAAACAACACAATTTTCTAAAGCATGCGCCAGAGTCATACGCCCAAAGCAGTATGTGGGTGCATAACTCTAGCCAGAGGACTTCTGTCTTTAATAGGCTATGCGCCCAGGGCCATGCGCCCAGGCTCTGATGACCCATTCTATGCGCCCATATCCAGGAGGGCCAGGCATGCTGCCAGGACTTCAGGAAAGCATGCACCTAAGGGCATGCTCCAGGGTCTATGCGCCCACAGCAAAAAGACAAACCCCACCGCGTATAGCACGGGGCTGTCTTCAAGGTCATTACGGAACTTAGGTGTAGGGGTTATCCCTGCACGTGAACTAAGTCCGGATGTGCCAACTCCCCTTACAAACCCATATGCAAAGCTCGGCGATGCATGTGACATGGGTTTTAAGGCAAAACTCCCTTCCGCTGACTTATGTGACATGATAAATCATAAGCGTAAAGTGAAGGACGATACAACAATTCATGACGTACATCCGTGCACCAGTATTGTCATCAACTGTTGCAGCTCTAAAGCAACGAAAGTGCCTCAGAGGCAGTCTGTGTTTCGACGACTGCATCGCTCTGATGATGAAAAGCCAATATTGTTTCATCCAATATGGCTTCATGGGGTCCTCCTTACGGGAGCCCCAATCAAAGAAGGTGGACCACTAACCCAACTTTTTCTCTCAATTCTGCGAACAGAAGAAGAAGTCTGCCAACAGATAGCCAGCGAGCTGTTACATCTGAAAGAGTCTATATGGGTACTCGATCAAGGATGAGATTCTGTATAGATGACGAGGACTCCCAAGCTGGGGGTGATGATCCTTCAGCTAGGGGTAGTATTCCCTCAGAATCTGAAGCAGACGACCTTCACACCGGGGTAGCCTTCCAGATGACGATGATCACTTCGAGTCTGACGGTAACTATCTACCTCTCCTGCCTGACGACGAGGGTCTTTTCAACTCAGAGACAGACATTATCAACACCAGTTATATTGTTCCTCTATTCATCCTCGTATGTTATCTATGTACATGGCGGATGGAGAGAGACCTGAAGAAGCCAGTGATCAGACCAACAAGCGGCTAGAGAGTCTTGAAACAACATTTGCCAAGATCACTGATATGCTTACCAGTATCATGGCAGTCCAAATTGCTGTGGCTGTTCCTCCACCTCAACCGTTTACTCAGCTCATGAAGAAAGGAGTATCTTTCGTTTGGACTGAACAATGTCAACGCATATTTGACGACATCAAGAAGTATATCACAAGCCTCCCAGTGTTGGTGGCTCCAATAATGGAAAAGCCTTTCTTGTTATATGTCCGTGCTATGGATCATTTCCTTGGTGCCATATTAGCTCAGAAGAATGAAGGCGGCCATGAACATGCAATCTACTACCTCAGCCGCACGATGGTGGGTGCCGATGTAACACCCAGTTTTCTAAAAGTGGATAATTTTGAAATTTTGTAATTATAATATTATTTATTGATATTTATTTATATTATGATTTTTGGTGATTTTTAATAGTGTAACCTTGGAGACTGGTTGACCTAGAGCCTAGCCATGTGATTAGGGTACTTTGTTTATTATTTCTAGTTTTAGAGTATTTTGTCATTTTTGGGGTTATTTGAATTTATTAGAATTTTTAGGAATTATTTTGGAATTGTTTGAATGAAGGTTGACTAGGTTGACTTTGTCTAGCAATGACCATGGTAGACTAATCTAGGAGCTAACCCTAGTTGAGTTTGGACTTGGTTAGGTTATGCAACCTAGTTAAACTAGAGTTGACCCATAGTTTGGTTATTTGACTCAAGTTAGATTATTAAGTCATAAGCCATGACTTGTGGTTGAATCCATGATTAATAATTTAGCCATAGAAGCCCAAAGTCCATTAGCCAAATGCCTAACCCTAACTCTAACATTATTTGTCCAGCCACTTAACCCATCCTTGGGATTCCCACCCTATAAGTATTCTCCTAGAAATTAGGGCTAGCCTCTTAGGAAGAACAAAGCTTTGGAAAGAGGTGAGTTTCCATCTTCACAAATCCCTAGAAATTCCATTTTAGCTCCATTTTCCTTCAAACAAATTGCAATAGGTTTTAAATTAAGTGTTCTTGCTTTTTTATATATTATTCTCAGATTCAAATCAATTTGGAGAAATTTGCTAGCAAGAGGAACCCCCCATTTGAGACTTTTCTTGTATTTGGTCACCTATAGGTAAATCTATGTAAACTTCATTAAATTCTGAATTTCTTTGCATGGAGACTTGGATCTAGGTGTCCCCTAGCTAACCCTAAATTTTCGTGTCATTTTGGACCCATTTCGTGTCCGTATCGGACAGTATCCAACCTAGGTTTAAGGTGTTTGATGAAATGCCCCAATGGACATTTCGTATTGATTTTCAAATTGTGTTTAAATAGAAATTATTGTTTTGATGTCGCTTACACGTTTGTAATCGACTGAGGTAATTTTGGTTTGGTGTCGTGTCTGTTTGGACACAGGGACACATCCGCGCGCGCTCGGGACTGCCTGCCCTGCTGTTCGGAGGCTGTACCGGACACGACACGCGGCCACTGGACATGAGTTTCGACACACCCATGGGACAGTGACTGACACGCCATGTGTCAAGTTTCAGGGGCCCACGTGGCGTGTCGAGGGAGTAATCCTCATTGTACTGGGTTTGGACTGACAGTTCAGTCGGGTTTAAGCGACACTGATACGCTGTTCGTATCTCCTCTGGACACGTCGAGGACACGATTCAGGGTGCCCTAGTCCTAGCCCTAGTCCTACTCGACACAGGACACGAGCACATGGTCTGTGTCGTGTCGTGTCATGTGCACGAGCTCAAGGAACACGTGCACGAGGATTGGTTCTTTAATTGTACTGTTTAGTGTTTAATTTGTTTGGACACGTTTGTGTCCACGTGGGTGGACACAAACACAATGTTAGACACATGTACATCTAAATGTTTATTACCAACCATTATTTATGCATATTAGTTGTTTTTAATTACAAATTCTCATTTACCCAATTCCTAAATTGTGTATCAGTCCTTAACATTTCCAAATTTTAAAATATGAACTTTGTCATCTATTTAACCTATCTAATGCTGTTAACAGATTAGTTTTAGTTCCTAAATTGATTCTCCTATATGTTATCTAGCTATGATGTGAATTTGGGGTTGAATTGGTGTTGTTTTGGCTCAAATCTGAAATGCAAAGTTTTGGACTGAAACTGAATATATGGACTGTGTTAAATGAGTTTCAAACTGAGTTCATAAAACCTGAGTTTAGTATGGGTTAATGAACTATTTTTTTTCTATTCACTAAGAACTTGTTGATTCAATTAGATGTTTAACTCTGAGTATTTATGGCATGCTAATGCGAATGAAAGTTGGACTGTTTTGTGAAGTTTGAAATTGATTCCTTAGTTTCATAAAACCTGAGATAGTGTAGGATTGAGTTGAATTGATTTCTTTCTTTTCTCCCTGTGTTGATCAGTAACATGAACCTGAGATTGATTGGGTTCCCTCTTATTTTTTCCCTCACATTTCTTCCACACACAGTTTGCCATTTCCTAGATCTCCATGGCTGTTTCCTGATTTCAGGATTTTGCTCACATGTCTATGTCTCATACACACACTTGACACTATGTATCACTCTCTTTTACACACAGTTCAGTTCACTCACTCTCACACACATTCACTCTTTCACTCACTCTCTCTCTATTTCCTATTTTCCTAATGTGCATGTATGTATATGTAATGTATACAATATATAATATGTGTATCTATATAAATAATATATGTATGTGAAATATATGTATCTAATATAGATATTTGCAAAAGATGCATAGATTATATTAAAGTATATATATGTCTCATATATATGTAACTTGTGTATATACTAAATATATGTATTATACATATATATGTGTATGTATTAGATTACATAGATATATATCAATAAGGGTATTATTTTAGATAAAGAATTTGACATGGTGTATGTGTTATGGGTTGGCCTATAGGCATGATACAACCTATGGCATATATGTGAGTCTGTTTGACTAGTGAGCCTAGATTAGGCTTGTATAGCTTTGATTAGACCTAGAACAGACTTGCTAGACTAGTGTAGACTTGTTTGACCTAGTTTGGACTTGTTAGACCTAGTTTGACCATAGTTGACTTTGACTTCTAGGATTGACCAGAGTTGACCAGAGTTGACCAAGAGTTGTCTTTGGCTTAGATTGACCTAGATTCATGTAGAATGTATTGTAGTGCTTCATTTTACCATTCTGGACTTGTTATGACTTGTGCTGTTCTGATTAGGAGCCAGACACCTCTCCTCGGACAGTACATTTCATTCGGACACTCAGATACAGGCGAGTACATTCTCTGATCATTTCATATCCTGCTTAGAATTATTTTCCTGCATTAAATTACTTTACTTGATACTGTCACGTTGGTCACACAGATTAGTACTATATGGATTCCTTCTTGAGATGTTATCCCTTCAGGGAGCATCGGGTACTCTATGTTCTGTGCATTTCACTTACATGGAGTATCACTATGCTTCGTTGGTTCTTTGATCACTTGTGATATGTACTCTCATATCACAGAGTTTCTTTGAATCCTTATCCATTTACTGGGTATCCTAGAATCTTCTAGAATCCCCATTTATGGGACATCCATGTATTACCCTTAGGGGGCCTTTGTATGGAATCATAACATAACCTGGTTGGATCCTTGTGTATTGATTGGGGGTACGAGAGAGTAGAAGTAGACATGTGAATAATACCCAAGTAGTATCTCATCAGAATCTTTCCATAGTGTCTTATCAGAATCTCCTATGCTATTTACATGTCTATATTGTGCTCTGACTCACTAGCCACTGTTAGTCTCTATTATAGTAGATATTTCTATTACAGCTCCTCTCTGTTTACATACTGTATTTCTTCAGTATCTATCTTACTTTACTGCATGATTATATTTTCTAGCTGTTATGAACTGTTGAGATGTATTGTGCTCGCTCCTGTCCTGACTGGACCTATTGAAAATATTACAGAGGACGAGGAGGAGGCCTGTGTGGATACTTTCTGCAGGACAGCTCTAGCTGACGACTTTACCCTATGCCTAGACTAGCTTAGTTAGGCTTTATTACTTATGTTGTCTTGAGACTAGTAGTTAGACTTTATTTTTGTCTTTGAGATCTGGGTTGTATATTCTTTCATATTCAGTAGCTGAGACCTTGTACTCTGGATATCTGCTGAGATGTTATCTTAGACTATTGATCATCTGTATTTTCCTTGAGTTCTTATCATATCGTGCTCCTTCTCCTTAGTTGTGATTGAGTTTATTTTCTGCTATGCACCCCCATTCGGGGAGTATAATTTGCTTAGCTTTATATTGTTAGATGTTGTGACCTAGGACAGCGTTCTACCGCCGACATTGCGACGTAGGCTGGGTATTGTTAGAGCATCATTAGTAAGGCCCATCCCATTTTCTAGATTCTAGATTTAGAATGTAGGAGCTCTTTGTAGAATAATAAGTCTCATCCCTAGTCCCAATTTCTATAATTTTGGTCCCAGCACATCCATGGGTGCTAAGGGTTGGGCCTCCCAATTTCTAGATTCTAGATTGTAGAAACGTTTTGTAGAATAGTAAGTTCCGATTTGGAGCCCAACTTTCTAGATTCTAAACTTTATATTATTTTTTCCTATATTAATTTTTGACCACACAATTTTGGGACGGAGCTCACTTTATCATTTTCTACTATTCTCATACAAATCCAACCCACTCTACATTTACCTTTTTTTGAAATTTGGGCTCCAAATTGCATTGGAGAGTCCCAACTACTAATGATGCTCTTACGTTCTCGTACCCTCACAGTAGGTGCGGGTCGTGACACGTTTTTAGTGGTGGCCCATGCAGGTCGAGTTTATGTAGTGGTATTCGAACTAGAGTATCACTACAGCCTGCAGTAGGATTAGGATATTTTGAAGGTACTCAATCACATTAGGAAAAACTCCTTATCAGATCCCTTTTATCTAAATTTGCTGCTTATTGTTTTTTCCTTGAATATAAACTGTCTTTCTTTAAAATTTCGCTTCATTCTCAGAAATTGTTTCTTATTTGATCTGTCTTCATGATGGTTATGGAGACATGATCTCATCACTTCGGTTCGGAGGATACTATCGAGAGGGTGGCCACCTCTTTGTCCTGTACATCAGGGCCTCGAGACCGCAGCTTCGTTGTGCCGACTCAGGTTGGCATTTTTGCTACATTGGAGGTGCACCTCCATCTGTACAGAGACTTTTTCTCGTCATTTCCGATTCTCTCAGCAGCAGCAGTTCATGCAGCATCAGCAGCAGACCAGGAGAAACCAGTAGGGATGTAACACCCAATTTTCTGAAATAAGGGTAATTTTGAAATTTTGTATTTTAATTTATTTAATTATGATATTTATTTAATAATATGATTTTTGGTAATTTTTAATCATTTTTAAACCATTTAAATCATGACTTATGTTTGGTGCATTGACTAGTGTAGCCTTAGACTGTTGACATAGAGCCTAGTCATTGTGATTAGGATATTGATTAGTACATTTTAGCCTAGAGGATATTTGGTCATTTTAGGATTTATTGGAATTTTTGGGAATTTTTAGAATTTATTTTGGAATTGTTTGATTGAGGGTTGACTAGGTTGACTTTGACTAAGCTTTGACTTTGTGACCTAACCCTAGTTAAGTTGGACTTGACTAGATAAGAGATCCTAGGTTAAGTTAGGTCAACCATACTCTAGTTAGTGAAAACAATTAAGGATATTGAGTTTTGAATAGGAAGTTTTGACCACAAGCCATGACTTGTGACTTTTAAGTCATTTGTTTAATGACTAGGCCCAAAGCCCAAGACAAGTTTCAAAACCCTAACCCTAAGCCTTAGTGGCCAGCCACCATATCATCCTTGGGAACAACACCCTATAAATATTCTCCTAGTTTTAGGGTTGCCTCTTTTTTTAGGAAGGCTCAAGCTTGAGGAAAGGTTGTTTCCTATTGCATTAATCCCTAGATCTCCATTCCATTTCCTTTTCCATTCAAATCTCTTCCATTAGGTATTAATACACCTATACTTGCTGTTATTGAAGTTTCATTTCAGTTTATGGTGGTTTGATTGGATTGGGACATCAAGGAGAAGAGTTATTGAAGGGGGTTTTTATTGAAAGTTCAAGCTTAGGTAATTTCCTCATCCCTCCATGAAAATTTGTTTTGTCTTCATCATTAGGGAGCCCTAGGAGTCCCTAAGCATCAGTATAGGTTTTTGTGTCGGGTATCCTAAGTTTCGTGTCCATTTGGACACGTATCATGACTGTAGTATAGGTGTTGTTGAAATGCCACTGAGGGCATTTCGATTTTATTCATGCAATATTTTTGATTGGGAATTTGTGTTTTGGTGTCGTTTATCCATTCCTTGTGCACTGGGATTGATTCGTGCACGTTTCGTGTCGTTTGGACACGCGTGCACACGCTGACACGCACGCGTGCGCACTGCTACAGGGATGCCCTGCCACTCGGGGTTCTTTCTGGACACGACACGACACCATTAGGGATGATATTTTGGTGACACTTAGGACACGTGACTGACACGACTCTGACCAATTTCAGCTCGTCTTATCGAGCAGTTTGGGAGAAATCCCAACCGCACTTTTTTTTCCTGTCTGTGCACACGAATTTCTTGGCCACTGATACACGTGTTTAAGTCGGACACGGCGACACGAGCTCACTGTGCAGACACGTAGGCGTGGACACCTAGACCTATACTAGGTGGGGACTCGAGCACGTGGCCTAACACGTGCTGTGTCGTGTGCACGACACGCGTGCACTTGTGCACGAGGCAGTGCACTGCTATGCAGTGTCTGTACACTGTTTTGGGTTTTCTTGCGTGGACACGCCGTGTCCGACCATGGTGGACACGAGACACTTGCAAGGACACATGTACACTCTATATTTTAGTTACCAACCATGATATTTGCATTTTAGTTTGATTTGATTCCATTTTCCTGTTTTACCATAAAAACTGATACATGAATGCTATTTTGTTAATTTCCACTTTTTGAAATATAAATTTTGGTAGTCTTCTAACCTATCTAAATATGTTAACTGTATAGTTTCAGTCCCTACTTTGTTCTCCTATATGGTTTCTAATAGTGGTTCGAAGTTGGGTTGATTTCGATAAGAACTGAGCTCAAATTCTGGATGTTTTAGATGGGTTTGAAAACTGAGAGAATGGGACTGTTTTGAACAAATTGTGTTCCAGTTGTTTTGCCTGGAAATAGGCCATGCTTCTGCCTTATGTTATTCACTCACCACTCTCATGTATGCTCATCTATCTCACACTCCACTGTTTTCCCCTTTTCTATTAGCACACACACATGTCTAACTATCACTCACCTACACTATTTTCCTTTTCCTGTCACAGTCCACTCCCTGTCACTCTCTCACTGTTTCATACATGCCTCACTTCATTGCACACACACACATTTCATTCATGCATTCCCTTCACTGTGTTGCCTCACATCCTTTACTGCCATTGCCTCACACACACTGTTATGACACTTCCCTTCACTGGAACACTGCACACTCTTTACACACACAAGCCTAGATGACAGCCCTCTCTCACTATTTCACTCACTCCTTCACATACACATTGTCTTCAACACATGTTTCTCCCTATTAATTCCTGTAACAGTTCTCTAGTACACACACTCACATACACCCATGTATCACCACACACATGAACCCCCCTTTATACATATGTATATATTTATATGTATTAGCATGATGTTGTATGGTTTACACATTAGCCTATGGTTATATATGATATATATAAGGTATATAGTAGTGTGTTATGTAACTATATGTATGTACCTTGTATCTATGAGTATATATATTGTATATATATTTGGTGTCATTAGTGTTGTGTTTGATTGATAGGGTAGGTTCTATAGCATTGTATGGTAATATAGCCTTGTAATGGTATGTGTTAGCTAGTTTAGCCTAGTATAGACTAGTGTAGACTTGTTGACCTAGTTTAGACTTGGTTAGACCTAGTTTGACCTAGTTTGACTTCTAGGGTTGACCAGAGTTGACCAAAAGTTGACTTTGGCCTAGATTGACCTAGATTCATGTAGAATGCATAGTAGAACTTCAGTTTACCATTTTAGACTTATTGTGACTTGCTGTTCTATAGGAGACAGACACCACTCCTCGGACAGTATATTCTCTTCAGACACTCAGGATATCAGGCGAGTACATTCTCTGACCGTTTCATACTTGTATGGATTTACATTCTTGCTCTAGATTACTGTACTTGATGCTGACACGACTGTTATCACGGATTGGTACTATATGGATCTCCTTTTGAGATGTTATCTCCTTGTATTCACTAAATACATATTGTGACGTGCGTTTCACTTCCATATTGTATTTATTGAATACCCATATCCTTGTATACTCATTGTGCATATTGTACTCTCATTATCACATGAGCCCCAGGGATAGACCATTGTACACTATTGTATAACATTGTACATCCATTGTATAACATTGTACACTATTGTATAAGATAACGTAACTGGAGAAGATCCTTGTGTATTGATTGGGGAGGGGGAGTAGAATTGGTTATGTACTCAAATCCTATTGTACAATATTGTATAACTATTGTATATGTCTATTGTACACCCACGTACAATGGAGTTACCATTGCATTTTCCTAGCCCGTTTACATAACCAGATTGTACTCTAAAATCACATATTCCTTACAGTTCTTACTTATCGTATTTAGATATTTCTGTTATCAAATCTCTACTGTTTTTCATATATCTTCTTCTTTCAGCGTTTCATGTACTTTACTCTATTGCATGCTTTATATTTCTAACTCGATATGAACTGCATGAGATTTTGTGCTCGCCGTCCTGACTGGACCTGTTGAAAATTTTACAGAGGATGAGGAGGAGGCCTGCATAGATACCTACTATGGGGCAGCTGTAGATGCCATGTGTGAACCAGATTTCCAGCCTGATCCACTAGCTTAGAGACGGAGGCTCCTTAGTCTAGGTTTACTATTCTGTCTTGAGATCTGATTGTATATTATTTCATATTCAGTAGTGGGACTTGTATTCTGGATGGTTGTTGGGATGTTATTTTAGGCACTTAGACTCTCTTGCTGTGATGTATATTCTTCCATTCCAGTTTTATCTATCTATCTTCCTATCTTATCTTTCTGCATTTAGATGTGATTGAGACTGTATATTGCTATGTCACCTCCATTCGGAGTGTATATACTGTACAGGTACCTTTATATTGTTAGATGATTGACCTAGGACATCGTTCTACCGCCGATACTGCGGCGTAGGCTGGGCGTTGTTACGTTCTCGTACCCTCACAGTGGGTGCGGTCGTGACACATTTTTAGTGGTGGCCCATGCAGGTCGAGTTTATGTAGTGGTATTCGAACTAGATAGCACTACAGCCTGCAGTAGGATTAGGATATTTTAAAAGGTACTCAATCATACTAGGAAAAAAACTCATATCAAATTCATACCATCTCAGTTCTTGCTGATATTGTTCTTGAATATAACTGTCCTTCCTTGCTATTTCGACTCATTCTCAGCAATTGTTTGTTTGATCTGTCTTCAGGATGGTGGAGACGCGATTACAGCGTGCCATTCATGGAGATACTGTAGAGGGGACTGCTACCTCTCAGCCAGTTCAGCAGGGTCGGAGGCTACAGCTCCTGCCACCTCTGCTCATATTGGGACTTCAGCAGTAGCAGCAGCAGCTGAGGGTATGCCTTCACCAGTTCGGAGGCAGGACCCAGTCATTCCAGAGGATCCTTTCCAGCCGCCACCGCCTCCAGGACATGTGGACGCACTCAGATGTTCGCATATTTCCAGCAGTTCATGGACCGACAGCAGCAGGCTCGGCAGGATAGAGGCATGGAGTTGGCCGTCACGACAGCCGCAGCTCGACCAGTGGTTCAGCAGCCGAAGACACCGGGGATCGAGCAGTTTCAGAAGATGAGCCCCCGAGACTTTTTGGGGACAGAGGGGATCCTATATGCCGATGAGTGGATCGAGCATATGGAGGAGATCTTTCGCTTGGCCAGGATTCCAGCAGACCTTCAGATCGAGGCAAGCAGCTAGCCGGATGCGAGATCTTGCTCGCACCTGGTATCAGTCGGACCCCAGGGTGGGAGTACCAGGGCAGACTTGGGAGCAGTTCAGGGGCTTCTTCAAGAAGAAGTTCTTCCCAGATTCAGCAGTCAGAGCCTTGGAGACGCAGTTTGAGAGCTTGGTCCAGGGGAGCCTCTCAGTAGAGGAGTATGCGGGAGAGTTTGGCCGTCTTGGCAGGTTTGTTGAGGGGTTGAGCGAGACGGCGAAGGCCCAGAGGTTCCGGAAGGGTCTGGTCAGGGAGGTCAAGTCCCTGACCAAGGGGAACAAAGATGCTACTTTTGAGGAGATTTTGACAGGAGCTTTATTGGCGGAGGATGATCTTGAGCTTAGGCTCAAGAGGGGGCGGAGACCCAGTTGGGGGGCAGCAGCAGCGGAGGACCGGCCAAGAGGCCGTACGTTCAGCATGAGTTTCAGCAGCAGTATCAGCAGCCGATGGCTCATTTCCAGCAGCAGCAGCAGAGGCCTGTTCAGTATCAGGGACAGAGACAGGTGCAGTATCAGCAGGCACCCAGGCAGCAGCAGAACACTGTATGCAACTTCTGCAAGAAGCAAGGCCATGGGTGGGACGACTGCAGGAAGAGGCTGGGTATGTGTTTACTTTGCGGATCAGTGGAGCATCAGTGTAGAGACTGTCCCAAGAACCCGACACCATTGGCTCAGGTAGCACCAGGAGCTAGAGCTCCGACAGGGCAGCAGAGGGGACCACCATTGTAGACTCAGCAGCAGAGGTTCGTCCAGCATCAGCAGCAGGCCAGGAGAGGCCAGCCAGGGCGAGCTTTCGCCATGACAGCCGAGGATGCTCAGGCCATTGGAGATCTAGTCGCAGGTTTCGTTCTTTTGATTCAATTCCATAATTCTTGCCTTGAAAATTTAATTCCATCTGTTCCTATCTGTTTCTTTATTGTTGATAAGTTTCGATCTGGTGCTTCATTTTGATTTAATTTTCTTCTGAGATAAGTCGAATGGGCTAGGTCGTCTCGATTATGAGATTGTAGAATCCTCTAGGGTCATGCTAGCAGGCATAGTGAGGACATATAGTCGGACTATGGATGTATTTCTCGGGTGTGGGAATTTAAGGTTTTCGCTGCCAAGCGTGCGGCAATGCAAAAATTTTAAATACCACAATTCTAGAAGTATGTACCATAGTTGAGGACTCTGTGATTATCGTAGCCTTGCTCACTGGCATGACAGAGATTCTGAGTATCATGGTTTTGGACAGACGCATATGATTATCTGACGGTATGATGAGACTCTTATTGTGGGGTGTTTGACCTAGAAGGACTACTACCATTTTAAATTTCGAGGACGAAATTCTTCTAAGGTGGGTAGACTTGTAACACCCAGTTTTCTGAAATAAGGGTAATTTTGAAATTTTGTATTTTAATTTATTTAATTATGATATTTATTTAATAATATGATTTTTTGGTAATTTTAATCATTTTTAAACCATTTAAATCATGACTTATGATTTTGGTGCATTGACTAGTGTAGCCTTAGACTGTTGACATAGAGCCTAGTCATTGTGATTAGGATATTGATTAGTACATTTTAGCCTAGAGGATATTTTGGTCATTTTAGGATTTATTGGAATTTTTGGGAATTTTTAGAATTTATTTTGGAATTGTTTGATTGAGGGTTGACTAGGTTGACTTTGACTAAGCTTTGACTTTTGTGACCTAACCCTAGTTAAGTTGGACTTGACTAGATAAGAGATCCTAGGTTAAGTTAGGTCAACCATACTCTAGTTAGTGAAAACAATTAAGGATATTGAGTTTTGAATAGGAAGTTTTGACCACAAGCCATGACTTGTGACTTTTAAGTCATTTGTTTAATGACTAGGCCCAAAGCCCAAGACAAGTTTCAAAACCCTAACCCTAAGCCTTAGTGGCCAGCCACCATATCATCCTTGGGAACAACACCCTATAAATATTCTCCTAGTTTTTAGGGTTGCCTCTTTTTTTAGGAAGGCTCAAGCTTGAGGAAAGGTTTGTTTCCTATTGCATTAATCCCTAGATCTCCATTCCATTTCCTTTTCCATTCAAATCTCTTCCATTAGGTATTAATACACCTATACTTGCTGTTATTGAAGTTTCATTTCAGTTTATGGTGGTTTGATTGGATTGGGACATCAAGGAGAAGAGTTATTGAAGGGGGTTTTTATTGAAAGTTCAAGCTTAGGTAATTTCCTCATCCCTCCATGAAAATTTGTTTTGTCTTCATCATTAGGGAGCCCTAGGAGTCCCCTAAGCATCAGTATAGGTTTTTGTGTCGGGTATCCTAAGTTTCGTGTCCATTTGGACACGTATCATGACTGTAGTATAGGTGTTTGTTGAAATGCCACTGAGGGCATTTCGATTTTATTCATGCAATATTTTTGATTGGGAATTTGTGTTTTGGTATCGTTATCCATTCCTTGTGCACTGGGATTGATTCGTGCACGTTTCGTGTCGTTTGGACACGCGTGCACACGCTGACACGCACGCCGTGCGCACTGCTACAGGGATGCCCTGCCACTCGGGGTTCTTTCTGGACACGACACGACACCATTGGGGATGATATTTTGGTGACACTTAGGACACGTGACTGACACGACTCTGACCAATTTTCAGCTCGTCTTATCGAGCAGTTTGGGAGAAATCCCAACCGCACTTTTTTTTTCCTGTCTGTGCACACGAATTTCTTGGCCACTGATACACGTGTTTAAGTCGGACACGGCGACACGAGCTCACTGTGCAGACACGTAGGCGTGGACACCTAGACCTATACTAGGTGGGGACTCGAGCACGTGGCCTAACACGTGCTGTGTCGTGTGCACGACACGCGTGCACTTGTGCACGAGGCAGTGCACTGCTATGCAGTGTCTGTGCACTGTTTTGGGTTTTCTTGCGTGGACATGCCGTGTCCGGCCATGGTGGACACGAGACACTTGCAAGGACACATGTACACTCTATATTTTAGTTACCAACCATGATATTTGCATTTTAGTTTGATTTGATTCCATTTTCCTGTTTTACCATAAAAACTGATACATGAATGCTATTTTGTTAATTTCTAGTTTTTGAAATATAAATTTTGGTAGTCTTCTAACCTATCTAAATGCTGTTAACTGTATAGTTTCAGTCCCTACTTTGTTCTCCTATATGGTTTCTAATAGTGGTTCGAAGTTGGGTTGATTTCGATAAGAACTGAGCTCAAATTCTGGATGTTTTAGATGGGTTTGAAAACTGAGAGAATGGGACTGTTTTTGAACTAAATTGAGTTCCAGTTGTTTTGCCTGGAAATAGGCCATGCTTCCTGCCTTATGTTATTCACTCACCACTCTCATGTATGCTCATCTATCTCACACTCCACTGTTTTCCCCTTTTCTATTAGCACACACACATGTCTAACTATCACTCACCTACACTACTATTTTCCTTTTCCTGTCACAGTCCACTCCCTGTCACTCTCTCACTGTTTCACACATGCTTCACTTCATTGCACACACACACATTTCATTCATGCATTCCCTTCACTGTGTTGCCTCACACATCCTTTACTGCCATTGCCTCACACACACTGTTATGACACTTCCCTTCACTGGAACACTGCACACTCTTTACACACACACAAGCCTAGATGACAGCCCTCTCTCACTATTTCACTCACTCCTTCACATACACATTGTCTTCAATACATGTTTCTCCCTATTAATTCCTGTAACAGTTCTCTAGTACACACACTCACATACACCCATGTATCACCACACACACGAACCCCCCCTTTATACATATGTATATATTTATATGTATTAGCATGATGTTGTATGGTTTACACATTAGCCTATGGTTATATATATGATATATATAAGGTATATATAGTAGTGTGTTATGTAACTATATGTATGTACCTTGTATCTATGAGTATATATATATTGTATATATACTTGGTGTGTCATTAGTGTTGTGTTTGATTGATAGGGTAGGTTCTATAGCATTGTATGGTAATATAGTCTTGTAATGGTATGTGTTAGCTAGTTTAGCCTAATATAGACTAGTGTAGACTTGTTGACCTAGTTTAGACTTGGTTAGACCTAGTTTGACCTAGTTTGACTTCTAGGGTTGACCAGAGTTGACCAAAAGTTGACTTTGGCCTAGATTGACCTAGATTCATGTAGAATGCATAGTAGAACTTCAGTTTACCATTTTAGACTTGTTGTGACTTGTGCTGTTCTATAGGAGACAGACACCACTCCTCGGACAGTATATTCTCTTCAGACACTCAGGATATCAGGCGAGTACATTCTCTGACCGTTTCATACTTGTATGGATTTACATTCTTGCTCTAGATTACTGTACTTGATGCTGACACGACTGTTATCACGGATTGGTACTATATGGATCTCCTTTTGAGATGTTATCTCCTTGTATTCACTAAATACATATTGTGACGTACGTTTCACTTCCATATTGTATTTATTGAATACCCATATCCTTGTATACTCATTGTGCATATTGTACTCTCATTATCACATGAGCCCCAGGGATAGACCATTGTACACTATTGTATAACATTGTACATCCATTGTATAACATTGTACACTATTGTATAAGATAACGTAACTGGAGAAGATCCTTGTGTATTGATTGGGGAGGGGGAGTAGAATTGGTTATGTACTCAAATCCTATTGTACAACATTGTATAACTATTGTATATGTCTATTGTACACCCACGTACAATGGAGTTACCATTGCATTTTCCTAGCCCGTTTACATAACCAGATTGTACTCTAAAATCACATGTTCCTTACAGTTCTTACTTATCGTATTTAGATATTTCCTGTTATCAAATCTCTACTGTTTTTCATATATCTTCTTCTTTCAGCGTTTCATGTACTTTACTCTATTGCATGCTTTATATTTCCTAACTCGATATGAACTGCGTGAGATGTTTTGTGCTCGCTCCCGTCCTGACTGGACCTGTTAAAATTTTTACAGAGGATGAGGAGGAGGCCTGCATAGATACCTACTATGGGGCAGCTGTAGATGCCATGTGTGACCCAGATTTCCAGCCTAATCCACTAGCTTAGAGACTGAGGCTCCTTAGTCTAGGTTTACTATTCTGTCTTGAGATCTGATTGTATATATTATTTCATATTCAGTAGTGGGACTTGTATTCTGGATGGTTATTGGGATGTTATTTTAGGCACTTAGACTCTCTTGCTGTGATGTATATTCTTCCATTCCAGTTTTATCTATCTATCTTCCTATCTTATCTTTCTGCATTTAGATGTGATTGAGACTGTATATTGCTATGTCACCTCCATTCGGAGTGTATATACTGTACAGGTACCTTTATATTGTTAGATGATTGACCTAGGACAGCGTTCTACCGCCGACACTGCGGCGTAGGCTGGGCGTTGTTACGTTCTCGTACCCTCACAGTGGGTGCGGGTCGTGACAAGGGACGAGCTATCGTCAGAACAGTCGAGGATGCACAGACCATTGGAGATCTTACTGCAAGTTCCGTTCTTCTCAATTTTATTTCCGAAGTTGTCTTTTATAACTACCTTTAAATTCGATTCCATCTGTTCCTTGTTGATTGATTAATTTTGTTATGTTACTTTTTTGTTATGTTTGTTTCCTTTTTTTTTCTTTCTGAGAAAATCATATGGGCTAGGTCACCTCAGTTATGGAATCTAGAATCTTCGATGGTCGTGTTAGTTGGCATAGTGAGGACATGTAGTCAGATTTTGGATGTATTTCTCGGGTATGGGAATTTAAGGTTTTTGCCGTCGCATGCGGCAATGCCGAAATTTTAAATCCCATGAACCTAAGGGTACGTACCTTAGTCAAGGACTCTGTGATTATCGTAGCCTTGCTTACTAGCATGATGAAGACTCTGGACAACATGATTTTGGACAGACGCATATGATTAACAGGTTGTATCTTGAGAAGGTTTTAAACATCATACCCTTCTGTTGTTGTAAATAACTTAGGAGTAGGGATATTTAGTTTGTAGAACTTGTTCATAGGTAGATCTTCATAGTAAAATAATATGATGACTTGTAGAGTGTCTGTACCCTAGAGATGATAGTTAGCATTGGTATTAGAATAGTAACCTATTGTACATGATTTCCCTGTTATTTATAATACCAACCAGTTTATATATAGGATGTTAGTATGTCTTACAGACTTCATGCTTGTTATTATTTTCCCATACCCTTCCCAGAGAGGCACCCATGACTAGAGCCTGTCCTTGAGTATAGTTGTAGCTGCACATAAGACTGAGAGGTCTATATACATAGATAGATTGCAGAGGGTATTGGCATATGGGATATGGGTTTGGTTAGTATCTATAGGTCATTGTTGTATAGGATTATTGACATGTTGTTTAGCCTATATTTGGTTCACTTTTCTATTTTAGTTAAGTTCTCTTTGTGTTGAGTTCAGTCATGTTTGATCAACCTTTACAGGTAGTATGCAGACCCTTGCCTGATACTTATGCATGCTATACTTTGATTACCAACCTATCTAAATACATATTAAAATGTTGTTGATGTTTAAATTCTCAAAACCCTAATATTCTGATACAGCACAGTATCAGAGACTGGTTCTCTGCTTTTTCCTGTTTAAATTCGTAAATTAAATATAAATTTCATGTTATTAGTTATGTTTACATCACTGCACATGTATGTTATACATAGGGTTTCAATTCAAAAAAATTGGTTGAGTTTTGTGTTTGAATTTGTCAAATCTAAGACTGTGTGCATATTAACCCTTAATACTGGATTTTAAATGTTAATTCAAATTGCTATTTTTTTAAATGTAATATTTTGAGCTATATACATTGTTGTATGTAGGAATATAATGTTAGGTTTCATATTCTTACATGTTAGGTTGTGATAAACATTGGGTTGGTTTGATGTTCGAATTTCTCCAAAATCTTAAAACTGAATACATGATTACATTTTTACATTGATTTTAAATGTTTAGTTCGATTTCAGATTTAATATGTATATTGAACTGTATGCATAGATAAATGTATGGATAGTATGTTAGGGTTCATCTCCATCATGTTAGGATGTGTTGGGGGCATTGAGTTAGTTGTGATGTTCAAATCCCTAAAAATCTGAAACTGCATTATGTTAATATTATCCTGATTTAAATGTTAGCTTATTTTCAGATTTTGTATGTAAATGCTAAACTAAAACTGGATTTAACCTTTCAATACTAAGCTATACCCTGTACAAGGACACACACACCCTAACTTAGTATACACTGCCATGTAAACCTAACCTTTCCTCTCTATGTTATGTTCATATACATGTATAGATATATAGAGTTTATGCATACATGTATAATGTATATAGATACATAACTAAAATCTCTAACCTATTAATTATATATATATATATATATATATATAATATATATATATATATATATATATATATATAATACATATTGGTTAAACAATCTACAATACACAACCCATTTGCTCATAACATGCATGGCTAACCATATATATATATATATATATATATATATATATATATATATATATATATATATATATATATATGGTTAGCCATGCATGTTATGAGCAAATGGGTTGTGTATTGTAGATTGTTTAACCAATATGCCAAGTAGTGTAACTTGATAGCTATTGTCTTGAAACCCAAATCCTTCTACACACATGCCTACTATCTAACCATATGAACATGTCCACATACACCCATACACACACGAACCACATAAAATTTACATAATGCTAGCTTTTCCCTCTCTAACACACTCTCTATATATACACATTGTGATTGGATTCCATGAAATTGACTTTCATTCTTTAACTTTTGATTTTAATTTTCTTGAATAGTATCCCTTAATAGATAATTGGTAGTTATCTTTATTATATTTATTTTTGATAAGTACTAATTTTCATATAGGAGGGTAGACTGCCTTACAGTCTTGATGATTGTTATTTCTGTATCTTTTCTAGTTTAGCACCCTAGATTGCTTGTGTGTTTTGATACCCTATGACCGTTTTTGGTTAGCATGACTAGTATACCTAGATGAGACATCACTACCATCGTATGCCATGACCCTGTATGCCGTCTTTTTTTTAATCGTATGTATTATTAAGTTCTGAGACTTTGATTGTAGGGGTTTGACCTAGAAGGAGTAGGAACATTTTAATTTTGAGGACGAAATTTTTATAAGGTGGGTAGGATTGTAACACCCAATTTTCCAGAAGAGGATAATTTTGAAATTTTGTAATTATAATTATTATTTATTGATATTTATTTATATTATGATTTTTGGTGATTTTTAATAGTGTAACCTTGGAGACTGGTTGACCTAGAGCCTAGCCATGTGATTAGGGTACTTTGTTTATCATTTCTACTTTAAGGGTATTTTTATCATTTTTGGGGTTATTTGAATTTATTATAATTTATTAGAATTTATAGGAATTTTTAGGAATTATTTTGGAATTGTTTGAATGAAGGTTGACTAGGTTGACTTTGACTAGCAATGACCATGGTAGACTAACCTAGGAGCTAATCCTAGTTGAGTTTGGACTTGGTTAGGTTATGCAACCCTAGTTAGACTAGAGTTGACCCATGGTTTGGTTATTTGACTCAAGTTAGATTATTAAGTCATAAGCCATGACTTGTGGTTGAACCCATGATTAATAATTTAGCCATAGAAGCCCAAAGCCCATTAGCCAAATGCCTAAACCTAACCCTAACATTATTTGTCCAGCCACTTAATCCATCCTTGGGATTCCCATCCTATAAGTATTCTCCTAGAAATTAGGGCTAGCCTCTTAGGAAGAACAAAGCTTTGGAAAGAGGTGAGTTTCCATCTTCACAAATCCCTAGAAATTCCATTTTAGCTCCATTTTCCCTCAAACAAATTGCAATAGGTTTTAAATTAAGTGTTCTTGCTGTTGTTATATATTATTCTCAGATTCAAATCAATTTGGAGAAATTTGCTAGCAAGAGGACCCCCCATTTGAGGTTTTCTTGCATTTGGTCACCTGTAGGTAAATCTATGTAAACTTCATTAAATTTTGAATTTCTTTGCATGGAGACTTAGATCTAGGTGTCCCCTAGCTAACCCTAAATTTTCGTGTCATTTGGACCCATTTCGTGTTCGTATCGGACACTTATCCAACCTAGGTTTAAGGTGCTTGATGAAATGCCCCAATGGGCATTTCGTATTGATTTTCGAATTGTGTTTAAATAGAAATTATTGTTTTGATGTCGCTTACACGTTTGTAATCGACTGAGGTGATTTTGATTTGGTGTCATGTTTGTTTGGACACAGGGACACATCCGCACGCGCTCGGGACTGCCTGCCCTGCTGTTCGGGGGCTGTACCGGATACGACACGCGGCCACTGGACACGAGTTTCGACACACCCCATGGGGCAGTGACTGACATGCCACGTGTCAAGTTTCAGGGGCCCACGTGGCGTGTCGAGGGAGTAATCCTCATTGCACTGGGTTTGGACTGACAGTTCAGTCGGGTTTAAGCGACACTGATACGCTGTTCGTATCTCCTCTGGACACGTCGAGGACACGATTCAGGGTGCCCTAGTCCTAGCCCTAGTCCTACTCGACACTGTGACACGAGCACAGGGTCTGTGTCGTGTCGTGTCATGTGCACGAGCTCTAGGAACACGTGTACGAGGATTGGTTCTGTGATTGCACTGTTTAGTGTTTAATTTGTTTGGACACGTTTGTGTCCACGTGGGTGGACACAAACACAATGTTAGACACGTGTACACTCTAAATGTTTATTACCAACCATTATTTATGCATATTAGTTTGTTTTTAATTACAAATTCTCATTTACCCAATTCCTAAACTGTGTATCAGTCCTTAGCATTTCCAGATTTAAAATATGAACTTTGTCATCTATTTAACCTATCTAATGCTGTTAACAGATTGGTTTTAGTTCCTAAATTGATTCTCCTATATGTTATCTAGCTATGATGTGAATTTGGGGTTGAATTGGTGTTGTTTTGGCTCAAATCTGAAATGCAAAGTTTTAGACTGAAACTGAATGTATGGACTGTATTAAATGAGTTTCAAACTGAGTTCATAAAACCTGAGTTTAGTATGGGTTAATGAACTGTTTTCTTTTCTTTTCACTAAGAACTTGTTGATTCAACTAGATGTTTAACTGAGTTTTCATGGCATGCTAATGGGAATGAGAGTTGGACTGTTTTGTGAAGTTCGAAATTGATTCCTGAGTTTTCATAAAACCTGAGATAGTGTAGGATTGAGTTGAATTGATTTCTTTCTTTTCTTCCTGTGTTGATCAGTAACATGTACCTGAGATTGATTGGGTTCCCTCTTATTTTTCCCCTCACATTTCTCCCACACACAGTTTGCCATTTCCTAGATCTCCATGGCTGTTTCCTGATTTCAGGATTTTACTCACATGTCTATGTCTTATACACACACTTGACACTATGTATCACTCTCTCTTACACACACACAGTTCAGTTCACTCACTCTCACACACATTCACTCTTTCACTCACTCTCTCTATATTTCCTTTTCCTAATGTGCATGTATGTATATATGTAATATATACAAGAGAGAAGAGGGGGAGCGAGAGAAAGAAGAGGGGAGGGGGAAGAGAGAGGGAGCGAAGAGAGAGAGGGGCAAAAGAGGCAGAGAGGAGAGGAAAGGAGAGAGAGAGAGAGGCAGAGGGGAGAGAGAGAGAGAGAGAGAGAGAGAGAGAGAGAGAGGAGAGAGAGAGAGAGAGGAGAGAGAGAGAGAGAGATATATATATAGAGCGATAGAGAGAGAGGAGAAGACAGAGACACGAGATAGAGATAGATAGATATATATTATATATATATAGATATATATAATATATATAGAATATATAGATATATATATATAGATATATAGATATATAGATATATAGATATATATATATATATATATAATATATATATATATGTCTAATATATGTAACTTGTGTATATACAAATATATGTATTATACATATATATGTGTATGTATTAGAGATTATATAATATATTATATATATATAATATATTATATATATAATAATATATATATATATCAATAAGGGTATTGTTTTAGATATAGAATTTGACATGGTGTATGTGTTATGGGTTGGCCTATAGGCATGATACAGCCTATGGCATATATGTGAGTCTGTTTGACTAGTGAGCCTAGATTGGGCTTGTGTAGCTTTGATTAGACCTAGAACAAACTTTCTAGACTAGTGTAGACTTGTTTGACCTAGTTTGGACTTGTTAGACCTAGTTTGACCATAGTTAACCTAGTTTGACTTCTAGGGTTGACCAGAGTTGACCAGAGTTGACCAAGAGTTGACTTTGGCTTAGATTGACCTAGATTCATGTAGAATGCATTGTAGTGCTTCATTTTACCATTCTAGACTTGTTGTGACTTGTGCTGTTCTGATTAGGAGCCTGACACCTCTTCTCGGACAGTACATTTCATCCAGACACTCAGATACAGGCGAGTACATTCTATGATCATTTCATAACCTGCTTAGAATTATTTTCCTGCATTAAATTACTTTACTTGATACTGTCACGTTGGTCATACGGATTAGTAATATTTGGATCCCTTCTTGAGATGTTATCCCTTCATGAGCATCGGGTACTCTATGTCTGTACGTTTCACTTACATGGTGTATCACTATGCTTCGTTGGTTCTTTGATCACTTGTGATATGTACTCTCATATCACAGAGTCTTCCTTGAATCTTTATCCCAGTTACTGGGTATCCTAGAATCTCCTAGAATCCCCATTTATGGGACATCCATGTATCACCCTTAGGGGGCCTTTGCATGGAATCATAACATAACCTGGTTGGATCCTTGTATATTGATTGGGGTACGTGGGGGAGTAGAAATAGACATGTGAATAATACCCAAGTAGTATCTCATCAGAATCTTTCCATAGTGTCTCATCAGAATCTTCTATGCCATTTACATGTCTATATTGTACTCTGACTCACTAGCCACTATTAGTCTTTATTTATAGTAGATATTTCTATTACAGCTCTCTCTCTGTTATATACTGCATTTCTTCAGTATCTATATCTTACTTTACTGCATGATTATTTTTCTAACCTGCTATGAACTGTTGAGATGTATTGTGCTCGCTTCTGTCCTGACTGGACCTGTTAAAAATATTACAGAGGACGAGGAGGAGGCCTGTGTGGATACCTTATGCAGGACAGTTCTAGCTGACGACTTTACCCTACTGCCTAGACTAGCTTAGTTAGGCTTTATCTTACTTATGTTGTCTTGAGACTAGTAGTTAGACTTTATTTCTGTCTTTGAGATCTGGGTTGTATATTCTTTCATATTCAGTAGCCGAGACCTTGTACTCTGGATATCTGCTGAGATGTTATCTTAGACTATTTGATCATCTGTATTTTCCTTGAGTTCTTATCATATCGTGCTCCTTCTCCTTAGTTGTGATTGAGTTTATTTTCTGCTATGTCACCCCATCCGGGGAGTATAATCTGCTTAACTTATATTGTTAGATGTTGTGACCTAGGACAGCGTTCTACCGTCGATACTGCGGCGTAGGCTGGACGTTGTTACGTTCTCGTACCCTCACAGTGGGTGCGGGTCGTGACAGTCGAGCACAGATACACACCTGTGGAAAAGAAATGTCTCGCACTGGTATTTGCTATCCAGAAGACACGTCACTATATGTCTGGGCAGACTATCCATATCATATCTAAAGTCAATCCTCTCAGAATACTCATGACTAAACCGGGTTTCTTAATTCCTGTTTAGCTACATGGGCAATGCTGTTGACTCCATATGATATGTTGTTCGTCCCTCAGATGGCAGTAATAGGCCAAACATTAGCTGATTTCTTAGCAGCTCATCCAGTGCCAGAATCTTCCAAACTCTACGATGAAATCTCGGATGAAGTAGTCGTCTAACACCAACTAAGGAAATCCCCATTTGGTAAACGTTCTTTGATCGGAGTGCATCAAGAACAGGACTGAAAGAAATATCGTGGCCGGAGTAGGCATCGTGCTTGTGTCACCCGACCATCTGGTTATATACCGTGCATATTCTCTCGTGGAACCTTGTACTAACAACGTGGCTGAATATAATGCCCTACTGATCGGCCTTCAACTGGCAAAACAACTGGGAGTTGACTATCTAGAAGCTTACGACAAATCTAAGCTAATAGTTAGTCAGTCCGAGGTGAGGGGATTATGAAGTTCATCACGAAGATCTCATCCCATATCACAAAGCGACAATCGACTTGGCTTCTACTTTTGTGCTGGATTCTTCATCAAGCACGTGCCTCGATTACAGAATATAGAAGAAGATGCTTTAGCCGATCTTGCTGCTTCTTTGACCGTTCCTACCAATACTCAGCATTCGATCACACAGTATCTGGTCGAGAGATATTCTGTGTGAAAGATGCATTGCATATTCATCATAGTTATGCAACAAAAACAACATCGACGTTAAAGACTGGAGATTTTCTTTCATAGAATACGCCATCTACAGAATCCTCTTTGAGGACCTAAAGGAAGCAGTATCTGTCCAAAGGCGATCCCTCAGATTTTACTATGATACAACTACCAAAATACTGTACCAACGCTCTTACGACGGGCTACTGTTACGATGTTTATCAGATACAGAAGCCAAACATGCACACCGTGAGGCTCACGACAGAATTTGTGGTGCACATCAACCAGGCCCCAAATTACAAGATTGCTTCAGACGAATGGATTATTATTGGCGCACGATGATAGCAGATGCTGTTGAATATGCAAAGAAGTGTAGGGCTTGTCAGTTCCACGTCGACTTCATTCATCAACCTTCGAAGTTTCTACACCCGACGGCGGTATCTTGGCCTTTGAAGCCTGGGGTATGGACGTCATAGGCCCAATCAGCCTGCCATCCTCCAGAGGACATCGGTTTATCCAAGCTATAACCGATTACTTCTCTAAATGGGCGGAAGCTATACCACTCACCGAAGTAAAGACGTCGAACGTGATCAGTTTCATCAAACATTATGTTATCTATCGCTTTGGCCTACCTCGCAGGATCATCCATGAAATGGTCCACAATTTGCGAACCATACATTCTATCGGTTCTGCGATAAGAATTGAATTCAGAATGTAGCCCTCTACTGCTTACAATCCCGCGGCTAATAGGTTAGCAGAAGCCTTCAAGAAGACTATCATCAAACTTCTCAAGAAGTTTGTGTCTTCAAACAAACGCGATTGGAATGAGAAGCTCGGCGAATGTCTCTGGGCCTATCATACAATGGTCCGGACTCCAACAGGCAGTACGTCATTCTCTCTGGTTTATAGGAGTGAAGCATTTCTTCCCCTAGAAATTCAAATTTCCTCTGTTCGAGTTGCCTTAGCCAGTGAGTTGACTGTCGAAGAAAGTTACCGTCTGCGACTACAAGAGCTGGAAGTGCTAGACGAAAAATGCTTATTAGCTCAATAGCGTATTGAGCTATACCAAGCACGCCTTTCCAGAGCCTTTAATAAAAAGGTGAAGGAAAGAATCTTTCAAGTTGGTGATCTGGTCTTAGCAGTGAGAATACCAATGGTCATGACGTACAAGACAAAAGAAAATTTTTAGCCTAAATGGGAAGGTCCTTTCGTTATAGAAACAGCGTATTCTAACGGTGCGTATCGACTAACCAAGCCTGATTGTGACTTTCTTATGATGCCGATCAACGACAAGTTCCTGAAGAAATATTATGTGTAACCTTCATGAACAGCGTTCACATATACCCTGTTTCATTCATGTAAATGTACAGTGCAATATTTATGTGATTCGAAAAAAAACCATCTAACTATTATCAGTATTTCAAGAGTATTGAATACGCCATGGATAATAGGTCCTTTAAAAAGATTCCTCAGTAGAATTATCTCCGTTTTGGATTCTGTCCAAACTTGGTCTGACGAAAACAAGTCACGTCCATATTATCTCTGAACTGTTTTTCGATAATTATTTCTCCAGTGGAATAAAAGAACGTTTTGCCACGTCCATATAACCTCTGAGCAAAGCATTCATCAAAGATAATCACGTCTATATTACCTATGAATTATCCACTCCTACCTAATATTATATATCTGTCCACGTCCATATTACCTCTAGTGAGATATAGAACATCCTCTGCTATTACGTCCATATCACCTCTATTAGAAGCTTCTTTCAACTTATTATCTATAATCAAGAACCTTGAATATAAAACGGATAATAAGTCCACATCAAATTCCCTAGCGGAATACCTACCAAAAATATCCTTACTACGTCCACATTACCTCTAGTTCTGATATTTCACAAACTTCATTCATGAATTTTTAAAGCCAGCCAAAGATTTTTTATTAAAAACGCCTATCAAAAGATGGAGAAAAGAAAAAGATACAAGAGTCTTGACGGCTAAAACAGACAGTTACAAACAAGAGACTTAAGGGATACACAATCGATTGATGCTATCCCTCAGAGCCTGGATTTCAGCTTGAGATTTGACGGTGGCATGACGACGTGCTTTTTCCTGCCGAGCAGCTTCATCCTCGAAAGGAATCAGTTTCATATGCTCCTCTTCAAACTTTACCAGCTGAGCCTTCAATTGGTCTGAAGTTGTGGCAGTCGCAGCAGCCAGAACCACGTAGTCTTCCTGCTCAGATTCGACTGTTCGCAAGTCAGCCTCAAGCTGAGCAATCTCTTCGTGAAGCTGCACAATCTGATTGTACTTTTCAGCGATCTAGATGGCCAGCTTATTCTTTGTGGCAATACGAGCCCTACCGGCCGCATCAAACTGTTCATACTGATCAGCCAGCTCACTGATCTCTTTAGCCAGCACCTCCTTCCTTGCCTAGAAAGTAGATTTCTCTTCCTTAATAGCCGCAATCAGAGCCACGTCCTCCTAAAGAGATGATGTTGGGCTTCGCTGACTGACCTCTCAAAGTTTGGCCACTTGATTTTCCAGGTCAGCCATGACCTTCCTTAAAGCATTAGCTCGCTCTTCATAGTCGCCAATGCTTTCAAGAGCTGTTACCTGGCATTCAACGACAGCCTTCACAGGCCCGAAGGTGGCGTTTTGGTTCAAAACTCCGGGAAGCTTTATTTTTAAAACAGAGTAGAAAGCCCTTATGACTTCCTGAGCCATCTCATCATCTTCAGAAGATGTCGTTGGAGATGAAGCTTGATGAGGATCTTCTGTCCCAGGGAGAGCTACTTGGGAGGAAGCTGAACCTGACAAATAAAGCATATACATAGAGTAACAAAAAAACTTACTTAAAGAAGGAGTTGTAAGTTCATACCTCCTGCCGGCTCAGCATCAACTGGAACTGGGGAAATAAGAGCAGACCCAGGTCGCTCACTGTCAACATCAGCCAAAGCAGCATCAGGCTGCTTGCCTTCCATGGTCCCAGCTAGACCCGAAGCAGATTTAATAATGGCCGCCTCAACGGGCCGATCAGAACTTCTTCAGTAACCGATGCCGGTTTACTGAAGAACCAAGGGCAGCTTCTTGTCTAGCCTCGGTATCGGGAGTAACCTTCGTGCTTTGTTCCCTCCTTGTCTACAAGGAAATATACGATGGAAGTCAGCCTCACAAGTTGCACGCAAAATTGTGAAGCCAGAAAATCTCATCCGAAGAAAAGTGCAAGAATGACATACCCAGAGGAGTGAGGGTGAGCTGATTGTACTTAATTTTTCATCCAAATCCTCCGTCATAGCTCCTATTGTAAACATATCCCCCAAGAAAAATCATAGGAGGGACTGGCTTTCTGATCGCCATCATGGTCTGGGCCTTCGTATCACGACTC
>JANAVB010007230.1:0-24059 GCA_029216955.1 Iris pallida
AAAATGTGTCACGCTCCGATTCCGTCGAATCGATAATCGTCTCCCAGACGTGATGCCGTGCGAACCTAATTTGCGATCGCACAAGGCATAGTCATAAGGTAATCCGAAACACGAGAATCTAAGAGAGCAAGCAGACAAATTGAATCACACATTAAGTAAAGAGAACTTTGATGTTTATTGATAATGGACATCATTTACAAACTCCAGTACAGGACTCATGCCGCACGGGCTACAACATGACTCAATTACAAAAGAGTGCCGATGAGATAGCTATTCCATACATTGTACACATCCTTCAATATACAACAGAATATTCTAGTGACCTAGAATGGAGGAACGCTGAGCCATCTTTCTTGGACAGTCGAGAGCCTTCAAAAGTGGAGTTGCGGGGAAAGTCTTTAACGCACGGTCGAAGCTTCAAAATCACGAACGTCGCCGAGCTAGTTGGTGCGTCCTTTCTGATTCGCAGGACCTGCAAAGAGCGAGGATCAGTACGATCACATGTACTGGCGAATAGCTAATTAAAATTTAAGCTCTGCATTTGATTCAGGCAGTTTTATAAACATGTTAGCTAGCTATTTTTGTCACTACCAAAATTATCGATTTAGCGACGGCCACATCCGTCGCTAAGACGACGGTAATTACTATTAGCGACCGATTGCCGACGGATATTGGCCAAAAAAAATCCGTCGGCAATCAGCTCGTCGCTAATAACCTTCCGTCGCTAAGTTGTCGTCACATGACGGAATAGCGACGGATAATCGACGTCACAATACGAAGCATTAGCGACGCATTTTCGACGGACTGTCGTCCACTTCAGCTTTTAAGTACTGAACTGTGTGGACAATACCGACGTAATTTCGTCGGTAAAAACCGTCGCAAAAGCGTATCAGATCGTATCATTCCGTCGCTAATCCGTCGATACCTTCGATATCAAGTGACGAGTAGCGACGGTTTTCTGACGGAAATGTCGTCGACCAGCTCTTGGAAATTCATGTCATTTCCAGCAACTTGGCGACGGATAAGTCGTCGCTTTGCCGTCGAAATATATCGACCGAATAGCGACGGATTAACCGTCGACCTTGTTTTGGAAATTCTTGTTATTTCCAGAACACGGGCGACGGATAATCCGTCGCTATTCCGTCGAACAATGTATCATGCCGACGGATAGTCCGTCGACCATCCATCGCCAACTGGGAAAAATTTTCAAATATCCAGTTAGCGACGGCATAACCGTCGAAAAGTAGTCGAAAACTGGTGATATCCGTCGCAAAACGGTCACAAGTCCGTCGCTAACAGAGAATATTTTGAAAAAAAATTACAGCTTTTTATCTGTTCGCAAAAATTTGCATAAACCAAACAATATATAATGCACACCAATTATCCAACATCACATAGACCAAATATATTATGCACACCAATTATCCAAGAATCACAGACCAAATATGCACATACGAACTTAATGCACACCAATTATCCAAGAATCATATAGACCAAACCAAATTAATATAAAATAGACATCAATTATCTGGAAGAGTAACCTAATATCCATCGCTATAATCCGATCATTGCACAAATATTCCAAATTTTTCACAAATATTCCAAAGCACATAGGAAAGAGTTGGCCAGTTACAGTAACCTAATATCCAATCCTGACGACCGATCATAGCACAAATATTCCAAAATTTTCACAAATATTCCAAAGCACATAGGAAAGAGTTGGCCAGTTACAGTAACCTAATATCCAATCCTGACGACCGATAATAGCACAAATATTCCAAAATTTTCACAAATATTCCAAAACATATAGAAAAATCGACTTTGGCCTCAACAAAGACCATAAGTCAGACGATGAATCCTCACAGCCAGGGATGATAGTTGCGTTGAGGCATGTACCATTTCTATCAGCCACTTTGCATACGAAGGCTCAATCTGGTTGAGGTCTTCTGTAGGGATAGGAGGGTCGGTCCCGATGCTACTACTCTCTGATGGTGGCTCCTTCTTAGCTTCAAGCTTGGGAGCAATATCTTCCCTGATGGTCATCGGTTCTTCCTTGACCTCGACCTTTGGTAACACCTTCTCCTTAACAGTCACCGGCTCTTGTTTGACAACGGAGACTTCCTCCGTGTCGACCTCCAAGGGTTTCTTGCCTCGACCCCTTCCTCGACTAGCAGCACCACCTCGACGAGTCCTAGGAGCCATCTTTCTGACAACAGAAATTTTCATATATGGTAAAGAAATTTACTCAAGTTATAAAAGTTGTGACATTGGTTTTTTGCGTTCATCATCATTAGAGGGAGCAGTACTGGAAAAGTTGTGACGTTGGTAGCATGAGAGAGTAAAAATCTGTATCACAAGACTAACAGAATTACTATGTAATCATGTACTCACCAATAATCGGATGTAACTAGAGTCGTTGGGCCTATCATGCAGTAATTTGTGGATCCGCTGGTATAGGCCAGATGTACTTAGTATCTAGTGTATCAGATTAGTATCGGTCTATCGGTTTGGTATATGACGTATCATATTGGTATTGGCCTTAACAAATTGGTATCGTCCTATATCCGATATGTACATGTATCGGCCGAATAGCTAGGATTCATATTGGTCTTATCGATTTGGTATCGGTCATATCCGATAGGTATCGGTCGTGTTGGATTAGTATAGACTATTTCGGATTAGTATCGTGGAAGGTTTAGTAACAACTGCACTTGGATTTCTCTCTTCTCGAGCTAGAATACCATTGCAAGAGAATCACAAGATCGTGATTGGCCAGTTATAGTAACATACATACTTCCTTTTCCATCAGGAAAAGCGAGATTGAAAAGGAAGTATGTATGTTCTGTAACTGGCTATCTACGCTCTCGTGACTCTCTTGCAATGGTAATCTAGCTCTAGAAGAGAGAAATCCAAGTACAGTTGTTACTAAACCTTCCACGATACTAATCCGAAATAATCTATACTAATCCAACACGGCCGATACCAAATCGATAAGGCCAATATGACTTAATGGCTATACGGCCGATACATATCGGATAGGACAATACCAATTCGCTAAGACCAATACCAACCGATACCGTCCATACCAAAATGATAGATCGATACTAATCCGACATGGTCAATACTTATAAGTACCTACGATCCAGGAGGTTGATCCACTAGTACATCCATGTACGAACAACGAAGTAACGATCCATTTCAATTTGGATGTGAAAATCTGTATCGTAAGACAAACTAAACATAATCAGTTCTATTTCACATGCTTAATTGCCAAGTATGGGAAACGAATAGCTCAGAACACAACCCAAAATTTATTCTAGCATACATTAGTGTGAATCATCTACGTTCTGTACATATAGTGTAGTATATGTTCTTATCGTATCAAGTATTCCGAAAGCATGGGATCATAGAATCGAAGACAGTTGAGACCAAGACTGTAAACATTGGCCGCGATGAGGTTAGTGATTTATGTAACCAAATGTAGTAATCTTGTAATTTAAAGTTGGAAGAACATGCAAGTAGCCTTATAGTTGCTGCCTCACCAGTCGAATGACTTAATTGCCAAGTATCGGAATGGATGGCTCAGAACACAACCCAAGATTCATTCTAGCATACATTAGTGAGTTCATCTTGATTCTGTTACGTCCTTCAGATACTATATACGATAAGAACATAGATGATTCACACTAATGTATGCTAGAATGAATCTTGGCTTGTGTTCTGAGCCATCCGTTCTGATCAAGCATCTTCCTTCTCCTCTCCTCCACCATGGCTCCGAACCAATCTGCTCCTCCCTACTTCCCTTCTTTTTATTTGACTCTCTCAGCCACATATGACATCCAGCTCAAGTGTAGAGTCGGAGGAGAAGAAGTGGGCAGGAAGAGGAGGGGAAAGCAGCACAGCCGGCGGCATGACCCGGAGGAAGTACAGAGGTTTTCTTCAACAGCCGTAGGAGAACTATAAGGATATATCTTTTCACAACATGTCATTTTGTCAAAGACCCTTCATGTGAATATCATGTTACCGCGGTGTCGGAAGACTAACATGTCATAAGTTTTCTAAGTCGTGTGTTTTGACATAATCTTTCCAACTCTTTCCTCCTATGTAGTAATCTTGCATTATTACATAGAAGGAAAGAGTTTGGAGGATTATGTCAAAACACACGGCTTAGAAAATTATGACATGTTAGTCTTCCGACACCGCGGTAATATGGTTGCCACATTAAGGGTTTTTGACAAGGTGATATGTTGTGAAAAGATATATCCGTATAGTTCTCCTACGGCTGTTGAAGAAAACCTCTGTACTTCCTCCGGATCATGCCGCCGGCTGTGCTGCTTTCCCCTCCTCTTCCTGCCCACTTCTTTTCCTCCGACTCTACACTTGAGCTGGATGTCATATGTGGCTGAGAGAGTCAAATAAAAAGAAGGGAAGTAGGGAGGAGCAGATTGGTTCAGAGCCATGGTGGAGGAGAGGAGAAGGAAGATGCTTGATCAGAACGGATGGCTCAGAACACAAGCCAAGATTCATTCTAACATACATTAGTGTGAATCATCTATGTTCTTATCGTATATAGTATCTGAAGGACGTAACAGAATCAAGATGAACTCACTAATGTAATACTAAGACAACATCTACTACTATATAAGATATAGTGATAGGTTGTCGTATCATCATTGCCGAGGGATGAGGGTCGGAGGACAGGCAACCTTATCTACGGCTACATAGTTTCTGCCTCGCCAGTCGACTGGCTGCAGGGACTATATATGTCCTGATCACCATGTCGTACCGTAGACTAATACAAATGGAGCACTTTCCCTGTTCACAAAAATATGCATAAACCAAACCAATATATAATGCACACCAATTATCCAAGAATCATATAGACCAAATATGCACATACGAATTTAATGCACGCCAATTATCCAAGAATCATATAGACCAAACCAAATTAATATAAAATAGACATCAATTATCCTGAAGAGTAACCTAATATCCGTCGTTATAATTCGATTTATCTTCAAGTGTGAGAACGGATGGCTCAGAAGACAACCCAAGATTTATTCAAGCATACATTAGTGTGAATCATCTATGTTCTGTACATATGGTGTAGTATATGTTCTTATCGTATCTAGTATCTGAAGAACGTAACAGAATCAAGATGAACTCACTAATGTAATACTAAGACATCATCTACTACTATATAAGATATAGTGATAGGTTGTCGTATCATCATTGCCGAGGGATGAGGGTCGGAAGACAGTCAACTTTATCTACGACTACATAGTTTCTGCCTCGCCAGTCGAATGGCTGCATGGACTATGTCCTGATCACCATGTCGTACCGTAGATCAAATGCAAATGGAGCTGGAGCCAAAATACAGAAACCAAAATACAGAATCAAATCCCTGAGACGGATGGCTCAGAACACAACCAACCGGAGAGGATACTCTGGGAGATCCATCTGAGTAGGACGTATACTCTGAGAGATCACCTTTACAAGAATGATATCAGTAGTGGGATTGAGTGCTGGAGGGGATATTATTAAAGTATACGTCCTACTCAGATGGGTCTCTTACCGTTACTATTTTTTTCTGACAGCATGGTGGATGTGCTCCGTCAACAGAATCTGGCTCCGAGCCAAAACTTTGCCCCGGAGCTCAAGTGGACATCCTTCGTGTAGAGCTCGAGTGAGAGGTTCCTGACAGCATGGTGGTCTCCTTTGTCAAAGTATCCGTGGTCGTCCCACAACCAATGTGGGATGAGCACGAATACTTTGACAAATGAGACCACCATGCTGTCAGGAACCTCTCACTCGATCTCTACACGAAGGATGTCTACTTGAGCTCCGGGGCAAAATTTTGGCTCGGAGCAAGATTCTGTTGACGGAGCACATCCACCATGCTGTCAGAAAAAATTAGTAACGGTGGAAGACCCATCTGAGTAGGACGTATACTCTGATAATATCTCCTCCAGCACTCAATCCCACTACTGATATCATTCTTGTAATTGTGATCTCTCAGAGTATACGTCATACTGAGATGGATCTAGTATTCTCTCTTGTTGGTTGTCGTATCATCATTGCCGAGGGATGAGGGTCGGAGGACAGTACAAATAGTCTAATACAAAAACAACTCAATATGTAGTCCAATACAAATAGTCTAATACAAAAATAACCCAATACAAATAGTCCAATACAAATAAGTACTAATAGCTAATGAGAACCACGCTGCTCACGCAAACGCTCAGTGATACGTTCACGCAACCACCTCGAAAAAGTGAGATTTTTGGCGCGAGGAGAGCTGTCGTCCATTGCAAGGATTGCATGAAGAGTCCTCTCGGTCTCACTAGCTACCGGTGCTGGATGAATAGAACTCCCGGTCTCACTAGCAACCGGTGCCACTTCCTCCTTAACTGTAGGAGGAGCCACCTTAGCATTCACTGTTTTCCTCAAACGACGTGCCGCTCCTCGGGTCATGGGTGCCATCTGGTAAGATCGATAGTCACAAATAATATAATTGTAACATAAGCAAGCTAACTAAAGGAACCATCATGTAATTTGAGTACATTTTTGAAAGCCGATAAAGTATAAAAATTTGATTTTTTGTCAAGTGTGAGAACGGATGGCTCAGAAGACAACCCAAGATTCATTCAAGCATACATTAGTGTGAATCATCTATGTTCTGTACATATGGCGTAGTATATGTTCTTATCGTATCTAGTATCTGAAGAACGTAACAGAATCAAGATGAACTCACATAATGTAATAATAAGACATCATCTACTACTATATAAGATATAGTGATAGGTTGTCGTATCATCATTACCGAGGGATGAGGGTCGGAAGACAGTCAACTTTATCTACGGCTACATAGTTTTTGCCTCGCCAGTCGAATGGCTGCAGGTACTATGTCCGGATCACCATGTCGTACCGTAGTTCAAATGGAGCTGGAACTGGAGCCAAAATACAGTACTACTTCACCATGTCGTACCATTTTACTCTTTCTCTCTCCTCCCTCCCTCCGGCGCTCTCACTCTCTCCGGCGCTCTCACACTACTAATAACCATGTGTTTTAAGTGTGAGAACGGATGGCTCAGAACACAACCCAAGATTCATTCTAGCATACATTAGTGTGAATCATCTATATTCTGTATACATATCGTGTAGTATATGTTAACCTTATCGTATCTAGTATCTGAAGGACGTACGTAACAGAATCAAGATGAACTCACTAATGTAATACTAAGACATCATCTACTACTATATAAGATATAGTGATAGGTTGTCGTATCATCATTGCCGAGGGATGAGGGTCGGAGGACAGGCAACTTTATCTACAGCAACATAGTTTCTGCCTCGCCAGTCGAATGGCTGCAGGGAATATATATATCCGTCACCATGTCATACCGTAGATTAATGCAATTAATGGAGCTGGAAATATCCGTCGCTAACCGGTAACTAGTCCGTCGCTAACTAAGATTGTCACATACACATATGTATATCACAGCTAGATGTATAGATATATACATCTATACAGAAGCACACAACTGATAGAACTCGCACTGTCCTTGAGACAGTGACATATACACCATGAATCCAAACCCTATATATATTCACATTTACTAATCCAAACACCACCAAACTAATGGAACACCCAATATGGATAACACATTATTTAGCCAATATATAAACTCAGATGAATTTGAGAAGCAAAGCCACCCGCCGCCCCCGACCAAAGCCCGCCGCCCCAAGCCCGCCGCCCAGTAGTTCGGTTGCATATATATATGAAGAGTGCTTATGGGTGTGCGTCGGTTGCAAATAGCCCCGACGCACCCGCCCCAAGCCAGTCGCCCAGCGCCTGACGCTGCCGCCCCAAGCCCACCGCCCAGCCCCCGACCCAAGCCAGCCGCCCAGCCCCCGACGCCGCCGCCCCAAGCCCACCGTCCAGCCCCCGACCCAAGCCAGCCGCCCAGCCCCCGACGTCGCCGCCCCAAGCCCATCGCCCAGACCCCGACGCCCCCGCCCCAAGCCCACCGCCCAGACCCCGACCCAAGCAAGCCGCCCAGCCCCCGACGCCCCAACCCCAAGCCCGCCTCCCAGACCCCGACGCCCCCGGCCCAAGCCCACCGCCCAGACCCCGACCCAAGCCAGCCGCCCAGCCCCCGACGCCCCAGCCCCAAGCCCGCCGCCCAGCCCCCGACGCCCAAGCCCCAAGCCCGCCGCCCAGCCCCCGACGCCTCCGCCCCAAGCCCACCGCCCAGCCCCTGACCCAAGCCAGCCGCCAAGCCCTGGACGGCCCAGCCCCAAGCACGCCGCCCAGCCCCTATACGACACCGCGAGAGAGAGAGAGAGAGAGAGAGAGATCGAGAGAGAGAGAGAGAGGGGGTTACCTTCGGGAGAGAGAGAAGAGAGGACGCCGACGTCGACGACGACACCTACGCCGATCACCGAAGCCGACACCGGAGAGAGAGAGAGAGAGAGGAGAGAGAGTGAATTTGGGGGGAATACGAAAAGTTCCCCCCGCCGTTCCATTTAAAGTCTGGAACGTTCATATAGCGACGGACGAGCGACTGGTAATAAGCCGTCGCCCATCAGTCGCCATTTTTGATAAGTGCCAACTGATGTTCCGTCGCTAAGTCGTCGCAACAATGTCCCGCCAATTTTCTACACAATTCCCGCCAAATAATCGACTGTGTAGCGACGGAGGTAAATCCGTCGCTATAACACCGACAGTCTAGCGACGGATGTGCGACCTTTCCTCCCCCTAAAATTAAAATAAAAATGGCAAAGGCTTGTAGTCGGAAATCAGTCGCTGAGCGGCCACGAAACCGTCGATAATACCGACGAAAAAAGTCCGTCGCTAAAAAGCCGTCGCTAAATGAGTGTATTTTGGTAGTGTGTGATCTTTCTAACCATCCTGATCGATTTGCATGTTAACATGTTTTGAGGCAAGCATATGAAATTATATACATTAAGAAGCTATCATATTCATCCCGTGTCACGTGCATTGGTTAAGCAATGAAAGGGTGTGAAGGTCACTGGCAATGTCAAGCCATCACAGACTATAGCTGGGTTAGACGATGACACTTTCGCGGCGGGTAGCGAACCATGTGCAAAAGTTCCTGAATAACCTACGCCGATGTAAGGCTGGCGCTTGCTATACTCGTTCCTCCCAGGCCAAATCGGTTCTTTGGCCTAGACAACCGTTCGAGGAAACTACACCTTGTCGACAAGTTGTCCAATGACCTTTTTGTAGAGTCTTGAAAAATACTCTCTCTTTTCTAGAACCTTATCCTTTCTCTTTTAGTTGCAAAACTTAGCCTTTCTTTTGAACTTAGTCGATTTACTCACTTAGCCATATCGTTGCGATAAACGTTAATCTATTCATTCATCGTTTTGCATAGGCTAAGTGGAATTGCATAAGAAAGCATGTTTTCTATTTTCAATATCGGCAGTTTGATAGCAAGTGTTTCGTGAAGAATCGTGCCATAATTTCCTTGATTCTATACTATAATGACAAGCATTTCATTTAGCTTCATATTGCTTTTGAAATAGAGGGACGAGGCGAAGGAGGTCAGCCACTCGTCTTAGACTTCGTTTAAGCGAGAGACTGGTTGGCTGTGCTGACGTCGCCTACGCGATCACCAGTAATCGCATAAGTAACTGATTAGAACACTGTATAATTCACAGAATTTCGATATGAATGGGAAGCTCGAAAATGCAAGTCATGAGAACCCATCGAAATGTTTACGAAAACGCATTTATGAAAACCAAAGCCAAAGCCAAATCAAGTGTGGCATGAAAACCAGAGCAACGAGAGGTCTCTTCCGACTCAGCTGCAAAGCCAATCCTTGAGGTGCAACTCATTGAATATGGGACTTGGTTCCAAAGAAGCCATTCCATAACGTAGAATGGATCTTAATTCAACCGTTCCCGTTCGACCGATTCGGCCGATTCTGATCTATCGGTCCCGACCGAATCGATAACGACAGTGTTCCTTTCTCGTGCACCCCGTGGACGGACACGAGGTACGATGTAGAGATGGGGCACTACACCATAACCAACTAATAAAAAGTTTTGTCTTCGAAACTTAAGGATAGAGCCTACCTCTATGAGAACAATGAAGAAAATTTCTCCTTCATTTCTGATTCAACCTCCCACGTCGACCGAATGGTTACTCTAGAGGACGTGGACGAGAGGGATCGCTCGATTTTACAGCAGCTTATCCTTGCATTCTAAGACTTGAACTGGCTCTTCAACGTAGGATAAGTCGGACTTTAGCTCCAGCTGGCCAAAATTCTCTACGTGGCTAGGGTCGTGCACATACTTCCGCAACTAAGAGATATGGAAGACATTGTGTACACCTTCTAGCGCCGTCGGTAGGGCAATTTTATAGGTCACTGGGGCGACCCGCTCGAGCATTTTGAACGGTCCAACGTATCCCGGACTCAACTTTCCTTTCGCGCCGAACCGAGTAACTCCTCTAATGGGCGACACTTTAAGAAATACGTGATCGTCTTCTTGAAACTCAAGGTGTCGACGATGAACATCCGCGTAACTTTTCTGACGACTCTGTGTGGTCTTTAATCTTTCTCGAATGAGCCAAATTTTTTGCACGATCTGTTCTACCAGTTCCAGGCCGAGAATCGGCCACTCTCCGACTTCGTCCCAGCAAATGGGTGATCGACACTTTCATCCGTACAGGGCTTCATACAATACCATTTGAATACTGGATTGATAGCTATTATAGTATGCATTCGGTCATAGGTAGATGAACGTCCCAACTCGACTTAAAGTCAATTACGCAGAGCCGTAACATATCTTCGAGAATCTGATTGACGCGCTCCGTTTGGCCATCGATCTGGAGATGATAGGCTGAGCTAAAGTTTAACTTGGTACCCAGAGCTGACTGAAGGCTACTCCAGAATCATGACATAAACCGTGAATCCCGATCAGAGACGATGGATACTGGAACTCTGTGCAGCCGTACTATCTCATCAAGATAAATCTACGCCAGACGATAAATGCTCAAAGTAACTTTAATGGCAATGAAGTGCGCTGACTTGGTTAGTCGATCGACGATGACCCATATGGCATCATTTTCCCGCGGTGTCTTCGTTAGACCAACAATAAAATCTATGCACACGTGCTCCCACTTTCATTCTAGAATTGCCAGATTCTGCATCTCCCCGCCCGGTTTCTGGTGTCCAGCTTTCACCTACTGACAGGCCATGCATTGCGACACGAAGAGTGCCACATCTCTTTTCATTCTGTGCTACCAGAAGTTTGTGAAGAGGTCCTTGTACATCTTCGTGCTACCGGAATGCAAGGTGTACTTCGCATAGTGCGCTTCCGACAATATCTTCTTTCGAAGTTCTGAATTATCCAGAACGTATAGCCTGCCGTTCAATCGAAGTATGTCGGTTTCTTCTTCCGTAAAGTCGGTCGTCCTACCCGTCGAGATTAGCTCTCATATTTTCTTCAGGTACAAATTATCCTTTTGAGCGGTCTTGATCTTTTCTTGCAAGCTCGGCTCTAACTGCAACTTTGCCAACTGTACATTCCTGAATCAGACTCGAAGTTCGATGCCCATCTCTTCTAGGTCGTGTAGCAGTCTGTGGTCGATGGATAGCGAGCCAATATACTTTCGACTCAGAGCATTCGCCACAACATTTCCCTTTTCCGGCGTATAGTCAATAGTCAAGTCGTAATCTTTGATCAGTTCAAGCCAACGCCTTTGCCGCAAGTTTAGTTCCTTCTGCGTGAATAGATACTTGAGGCTCTTGTGATCGATATAGATCGTGCATACCATGCCATAAAGGTAGTGACGCCACAATTTCAACGTGAACACAATTGCCGCTAACTCCAGGTCATGAGTAGGATAGTTCTTTTCGTACGGCTTTAGCTGTCGAGAAGCAAAAGATATCATCTTGTTCCGCTGTATCAGCACACACCCCAAGCCCTGATCGGATGCGTCGCTGAATATCTGGAAACCCACAGTCCCTTCTGGAAGTGCGAGTATCGGGGCGAGACGAGCCGTTGCTTTAACTCCTGGAAGGAAGCTTCACAGTCGTCTGACCATTCAAATAAGACTCCTTTCTGGGTGAGGCGAGTCAGAGACGATGCGATCTTCGCGAAGTCTTTCACGAAGCGTCGATAGTATTCCGATAAGCCAAAGAAACTTCTAATCTTGCTGACGAACGCTGGCCGTTTCCAATCGACAACGACTTCAACTTTCTTTGGATCGACTGCAATACCTTCAGCTGAAATGATGTATCTGAGGAATGCGAAGCTGCTCAGCCAAAATTCACATTTGCTTTGCTTCGCATATAACTGATTTTCTTGAAGGGTCTAAAGCACGGTCCGTAGATGCTCAGGATGTTGCTGTCTATTCTTTGAGTAAATGAGTACATCGTCGATAAAGACTACTACGAACTTGTCGAGGAATGGTCAAAAACACCCGATTCATTAAATCCATAAAAGCAGCTGGGGCATTCGTTAGGCCGAATGACATTACCAAGAATTTGTAATGGTCGTATCGAGTACGAAAGGCATACTTCGGCACATCGTCTGGCTTGATCTTGAGTTGATGGCAACCCGAGCACAGATTAATTTTAGAGAACACCGTAGCTCCTTGCAACTGATCAAACAGATCGTCTATGCAGGGCAGGGGATATTTGTTCCGGACGGTGGCTTTATTCAGCCCGCGGTAATCGATACAAAGATGCAATGAGCCATCCTTTTCTTGACAAACAGCACGGGCGCTTCCCATGGCGAGACGCTGGATCGAATGAGTCCCTTGTCGAGCAACTCTTGCAACTGTACTTTGAATTCTTTAAGCTCTGCAGGGGCCATTCTATACGGAACTTTAGAAATCGGTCGGGTATCAGAGAATGTATCAATAGTGAACTCAATCTCTCGATCTGGTGGCATGCCGGGCAGCTCGTCCGAGAACACATCTGGGAATTCTGTCACAACGTCGGTCTGACCCACGTTTGCACTATCCTGTCGCATGTCTCGAACGGACGCTAGATAGCCTTCGCACCTGGAATGCAGCATCCGTCGAGCAGATATTACGGAGATCACCATGCAGGTCGGCGATGCCTCACTACACGAGTAGCAGAATTTAGGCACTCTAGTTTTACGGAATGTGACCCTCTTTTCAGCCCAGTCTATGGTTGTATTGCACGGACCGAGCCAATCCATTCCCAGAATGATGTCGTAATCTTTAATATCTAGAACTATCGCATCAAGACTGATCTTTTGACCCCCTATATAGATGATTCTGTCTCCACAGACTAAATTTGTAAGTAGTGGCATGCCCGACGGTACATTAACAGTAAGATCGAGACCCAGTGGTGTTAGAGGAAATTTGTGCTCGACGGTGAAGTCTGCCGATAAAAACTATACGTGGCACCTGAATCAAACAATACACGAGCAGGCTAATTACTGAAATGCAGTATACCTGTCACGACTGTATCAGATGCGAATGCCTCGTCTCGAGTCATGGCATAGACGCGGCCCTGAGCATTGGGGCGACGGTTCTGGCCATTCTGTTGTGCAGTCTGTGGAGCCCGAGGTGCTTGGCCTCGATTTTGTTGATGTTGTTGGGGGCGCTGGTTCGGCTTCTCCGGACAATTGCATGTAATGTGGTCCGTTCGGCCGCACCCGAAGCATGCTCCATTCTTCAATCGACATTCGTTGGCCACGTACCCCTCCTTGTGACAGAAATTACAGACTACTCGATCCTTTGCCTGGTTGCCGTCTTTATTGCTGCGATTTTGATGCTTGTGTGCATTGTTGCCTCCTGCATTACTGTGGCATTTGTTATTAAAATGAACAGTGCCAGTAGCAGCATGAGGGTACTCAGACTCCAAACGGAGGGCATGGTTGAGTGTCTCGCCCATGGTTTTGTATTCAGGCACCGAAAAATAGGCACGTATAGAGGAACGCAGGCCCACTTCGAATCGTCGAGCTCGACTTGCAGTTGTAGGTAGATATGCTCCAGTAAATTTGGCCAGTTTGTTGAATTCGACCGCATAGTGTCGTACTATCATATTCCCTTGCCTCAACTGCATAAATTTATTTTCTTTTTTCCTGTTGCATGGCTGCAGAAAGATATTCGATCTTGAATGCTGTTCTGAATGTGGTCCACGAGTATGCCGCCGTATCGTCTTCACGTCGGATTGCTCTCTTTTGCACGGCCTACCAATTGTGCGCGTTCATTCGAAGTAGGAGTTGAGCACACACGACTTTCTTTGCGACTTCGACATCCAGAAGTTCAAACTTTTCTTCCAGCTCCTCCAACCAGTCGATCGCCACAGAGGGATCTTCTGTGCCGTTGAAGGAAGTGCGACATCTTTTTGTGAATTTTGACACGTCGAAGTTAGAAATTTTCGGTATCGTAGGTGAGAGCACGGGCGCCTCCAGTTCAGCTTCATTAGATCGAACCGTAGGCTCAGTCATTGTAAGACCCGTCTCACTGTATCGATATTTTATACGGATACGTGTTTATTTGAGCCGTATTTCGTATTATCGATTTGCGTGATATTTTAAAATTTTTCTAAGTATAGGATTTCATGACTTGGTTTAACTTGGATTTGGTTTTATTTGGTTCGGTTCCACTTTGACTTGGTTTGGTTTAGTTTGGTTCTTTATGAGATGAGGTGTATGGTTTAGATTGAGTGGAGAAGAATGAATGGTGGAGATCACTTGAGCTTGTTATATAAGCCACTTTTCTCTCTCCCTCCTCATTCACCATCATTCATTTCTTTTCCACCAAACCCTAGCCATTAGAGAGAGGCAAGTACACCTTGCCGAATGTTGAACGATTTTAATTTCGTTTGTTCCATTCTCTTTATTGTTAAATTCTAAGCATGTTTAGAACTTGGAGTTTTTAATTTTATCGGGTGGATTGTGGTAGATCTAGCTTTGTGATATTTTCGGTTTTCATAGGTTTTGATCTGTCAAACTTGTATATTTTTGTCAACTGATGGTTCCATGTTGTAGAGAATTTCGTTCTACCCCATTTTGACCTATGGAAGTTCGGATTTGGACTTATAATGAAGGTTTTATGGAGCTTGAAAGCTATGGGTTCCATGGCCATCCTTCTCAGATTTTCGGAGAAGATGAGTACCCATCTACTCAGCCGCATAGATGAGTACCCATCTACTCAGCCGTATGAGTACCCACTTACTCAGCCGCATAGATGGGTACCCACTTACTCAGCCGCATAGATGGGTACCCACTTACCCAGTCGCATAAGATTAACTTATCCAGCCGCATGAGATTCATCCACCCAGCCGCATAGATGGGTACCCACTTACCCAGCCGCATAGATGGGTACCTACTTACTCAGCCGCATAGATGGATACCCATCTACTGCCGCATGAGCCCCCATCCACCCTTGCCCCTTTCACTTGCATGGCTTATTATATACATGTAATCATTGCTTCACGTGGATCATTAATTAAATGGTTCACGTAAACTTTCCTTCCTTGTTGCATTGATTTTTTGGGTCCCACTTGGCTAGAATATATATAATTTAGGCCACAAGGCCTCTGTACTTGAGTGGCCACGTGCCCTTTTCTTTTTGCTTGAATATAAGTTTGCATTTAATGAGGGTCCCACTATCTTTTGTCTTATTTGCTTGCATGCATTCTTGGCCGCATGACCCCTTCAGTTATTTTCTGGCCGCATGAGCTTTGGTTGGCCGCATGGGACCCCATCCACTCTTGGCCGCATGGAGTCCACTTTGATTGTTTATTATTTTATTTGCTTATCGACTTTAATTGTTTAATATTTTATTGCTTGATTTGTGGTCGAAATTTCTTCCCACTCCCAACATGAAAGTTGTAAATATTTTTCAAGGATATGTTATTTAATTATTTTATTGCAAGTTCTCTCATCTTAATATGGAGTTTATAACCACAATGTACATTTTCTGTTCTGACCTGAATTGCGATGACCCACTTAATAGCTTGTTTTATTTATTAATAAATTGCTTAACACGATAGTGACCCGCCGTGGTGCACTCCTGACAAGATAACTTGACCTGACAATTTGACATGATAACTTGGCATGATAATTCTTGACAGTGGCCCGTCGTGGCGCACTCTTGACATGATAAATCTTGATAAGCTGTTGCGACGGCTACCTGACATGACATGACCTGTATAAATAACCTGGACACCGTGGGCGATTGTGCTTGTACAAATAATCCAGTCCCGTCTTGTATGTCATGTCTAGGATGGGACTCCTGAGTACCACGGTCAGGGGTACCTACTGTAAATGGCTAAGGCTAATAACTAGAATAATACAGTAGTTCATGAAGAAACTTTTCCAGTTACCTGTTGCCCCTTTGATCCCGGTCTTATATATATTATATACATGGGATTTGTTGCTATCCGTCGAGATGAGCGCACTTCTAGCCCGCCGTCGAGTGTGGTACCTTAGGACACATGTATCTTACTACAGTGTGTCTGCTATATCATGCTATCTTTTCTTTTTCTTTGCTGGGATCACTCAGGTAGCAGCAGGCGGATAACTGGACTTGGAAATCTCTTTGCATCTTGTTAGTAATTAGGCCTGTGATAACCCTAGTTAGTTAAAGTATCAAGCCGTACTTATTGCTTGGCCGTGAATGTTGGATGGGGTTCAGTCTGTCTATTCTTGTCTTGATCTTGTACATGATTGTTACATGTCCTGATTTTTTTTATCTTGCCGATAAATGGTGGGAGAAACCAAGTTCTGTTCAGACGAAGGGTTACAACCCCGGTCCTTGTTTGGTTTACAGGTTGTAACCTGGTTATCTGAATAGTCCCATGGTTATCCCATCGTATATCACCTTTCCAGTCTAAGTCTTGTCTAGATCCAGTTCCTAATTGTTCCAGGATAATGATTGCAATGATTGTCACTCTAATGTATTATACTCTGTATTGTCACTCTATGATTGTCACTTAATGATTGTCACCTCTAGCAATAAATGATCAGAGACCAAGTTCTGTTCAGGCGAAGGGTTACAATCCCGGTCATTGTTTGGTTTAAGGGTTGTAACCTGGCTTCCGGAACAGTGCCTTCGTCATCTCTTCGTATATTGTCTGGCTCTATTTATTTAACATGTTCTCCAGTTTATTTATGTCAAATGATGTTACTTACTGTCTTCCTATGTTCGGGATAAGTGCATTGGTACTGCACGAATTTCGATCCTCCTTTACTTATTGCTTTCTCTTCCTGTTGTTTGTCTATGATTGCTGGTTTTAAGTTCATAGTTCGGCCTCCTTTGTGGTACTTGCTATTTGGGGTCTGACCCCACTGGTTTTGTATGGCCAGGTTCTAATAGAAGAGCCCGAAGGATCTACCGCACCATCTACTCGACGGTGACCAGCCGGAGCACCAGAGTGCCTCAGTGGGTTTCTTCTTCATCCTCCCACTGATATGTAAATTCTCCTCTTGTAACGTTTAGCCCCGAGCACGTGTTTAGCTCGTGTTTTGGTATTTTTCTTGATATTGTAGCTTACGGGCATAAACATGATATGTGTATTCTAGACTATAGCTATTCCTTATCATGTACGACTAATACTCTAGCTAGTCATCAGTTCTGTGGTACTGGCTTCATGATCAGTCATGTATATATGGTTCGGGACGCCTTACTATTGTATGTATGATGATCGTGTTCTTTGCTCTTGTATAATTGCCTGTGATTGAGATACCTAGGATTGTTAAACCTTAGGATTGACTGATGGCTTGTAGAGTAACCCCCATGTATTGATAGCTTATACGTGATTTCAGAGTATTAACGTACTTTGGGATTGCGTAGCTGGCTATGTCTACCCCCGCTCTCCGGTATTCTGGTTCTGGAGCGTGACATGGTTTTAGTGGTGGCCCATGTAGGTCTCGATTTTTAGATTTGTGGGGGTTACCATGTTTAGATATCTCAATCACGATTATCCTTATTGATCTCCTTCGGATTATTCTCTATCTCTGATACTTGACTTGATATCTGTTTTGATCGTTGGTCATTCCTGTTCCCATGATTTGATCTTGTGTCCTTCAACTTTCAAGGGCACTGTTCTTGATCCTTCTGATTATCTTGTTCATGTTTTGCCGAGGGCAGCTCAGCATTCTTCAGCCAGGCCAGTTATGGAGGATCAGTCTCGGCATGCAGGCAGAGATATCAGTCCATCCCGATCAGCCAGTCGCTTCTGTCTTCGTATCTTGAGACAGGTGATAAGGTCCAAGCATCTGTTTCAACTACGATGACACGTCCTGGGTAGAGTCATGTCTTGAACTAAGTCATTGGTACCGACTTACCTTGAGGCTTGACTTTATCTATTTTTGGGAATCAGCTTAGGCCAGCGAAGACGTTGGTTTCTACACAACTGTCCCAGGAGACATATTGATCCATATGCCTCCAGCCCTTCTTGATCATGATTGTAATTGTTCTTGTGCATTTATTTACCGCTTACGCATTTATTTACATTACTGATTGTTTTACATTACTTATATGTCGTGCTTGATTTATTGAGATTGTTGAGTTTCCTGGAGCTTTTGTTTTGTTATCTTACTCGACTAGCCTCAGAAAATTCCGAGGACAAAATTTTTTTAAGGTGTGGAGAGTTGTAAGACCCGTCTCACTGTATCGGTATTTTATACGGATACGTGTTTATTTGAGCCGTATTTCGTATTATCGATTTGCGTGATATTTTAAAATTTTCCTAAGTATAGGATTTCATGACTTGGTTTAACTTGGATTTGGTTTTATTTGGTTCGGTTCCACTTTGACTTAGTTTGGTTTAGTTTGGTTCTTTATGAGATGAGGTGTATGGTTTAGATTGAGTGGAGAAGAATGAATGGTGGAGATCACTTGAGCTTGTTATATAAGCCACTTTTTCTTTCTTCCTCCTCATTCACCATCATTCATTTCTTTTCCACCAAACCCTAGCCATTAGAGAGAGGCAAGTACACCTTGCCGAATGTTGAACGATTTTAATTTCGTTTGTTCCATTCTCTTTATTGTTAAATTCTAAGCATGTTTAGAACTTGGAGTTTTTGATTTTATCGGGTGGATTGTGGTAGATCTAGCTTTGTGGTATTTTTAGTTTTCATGGGTTTTGATCTGTCAAACTTGTATATTTTTGTCAACTGATGGTTCCATGTTGTAGAGAATTTCGTTCTACCCCATTTTGACCTATGGAAGTTCGGATTTGGACTTATAATTAAGGTTTTATGGAGCTTGAAAGCTATGGGTTCCATGGCCATCCTTCTCAGATTTTCGGAGACGATGAGTACCCATCTACTCAGCCGCATAGATGAGTACCCATCTACTCAGCCGCATGAGTACCCACTTACTCAGCCGCATAGATGGGTACCCACTTACACAGCCGCATAGATAGGTACCCACTTATCCAGCCGCATGAGATTAACTTACCCAGCCGCATGAGATTCATCCACCCAGCCGCATAGATGGGTACCCACTTACCCAGCCGCATAGATGGGTACCCACTTACTCAGCCGCATAGATGGGTACCCATCTACTGTCGCATGAGCCCCCATCCACCCTTGCCCCTTTCACTTGCATGGCTTATATACATGTAATCATTGCTTCACGTGGATCATTAATTAAATGGTTCACGTGAACTTTCCTTCCTTGCTGCATTGATTTTTTGGGTCCCACTTGGCTAGAATATATAATTTAGGCCACAAGGCCTCTGTACTTGAGTGGCCACGTGCCCTTTTCTTTTTGCTTGAATGTAAGTTTGCATTTAATGAGGGTCCCACTATCTTTTGTCTTATTTGCTTGCATGCATTCTTGGCCGCATGACCCCTTCAGTTATTTTCTGGCCGCATGAGCTTTGGTTGGCCGCATGGGACCCCACCCACTCTTGGCCGCATGGAGTCCACTTTGATTGTTTATCATTTATTTGCTTATCGACTTTAATTGTTTAATATTTTATTGCTTGATTTGGTCGAAATTTCTTCCCACTCCCAACATAAAAGTTGTAAATCTTTTTCAAGGATATGTTATTTAATTATTTTATTACAAGTTCTCTCATCTTAATATGGAGTTTATAAACAATGTATATTTTCTATTCTGACCTGAATTGCGATGACCCACTTAATAGCTTGTTATTTATTAATTAATGAATTGCTTAACACGATAGTGACCCGCCGTGGTGCACTCCTGACAAGATAACTTGACCTGACAATTTGACATGATAACTTGGCATGATAATTCTTGACAGTGGCCCGCCGTGGCGCACTCTTGACATGATAAATCTTGATAAGCTGTTGCGACGGCTACCTGACATGACATGACCTGTATAAATAACTTGGACACCGTGGGCGATTGTGCTTGTACAAATAATCCAGTCCCGTCTTGCATCATGTCTAGGATGGGACTCCTGAGTACCACGGTCAGGGGTACCTACTGTAAATGGCTAAGGCTAATAACTAGAATAATACAGTAGTTCATGAAGAGACTTTCCCAGTTACCTGTTGCCCCTTTGATCCCGGCCTTATATATATATACATGGGATTTGTTGCTATCCGTCGAGATGAGCGCACTTCCAGCCCGCCGTCGAGTGTGGTACCTTAGGACACATGTATCTTACTACAGTGTGTCTGCTTTATCATGCTATCTTTTCCTTTTCTTTGCTGGGATCACTCAGGTAGCAGCAGGCGGGTAACTGGACTTGGAAATCTCTTTGCATCTTGTTAGTAACTAGGCATGTGATAACCCTAGTTAGTTAAAGTATCAAGCCGTACTTATTGCTTGGCCGTAAATGTTGGATGGGGTTCAGTGTCTATTCTTGTCTTGATCTTGTACATGATTGTTACATGTCCTGATTTCTTATTTTATCTTGCCGATAAATGGTGGGAGAAACCAAGTTCTGTTCAGACGAAGGGTTACAACCCCGGTCCTTGTTTGGTTTACGGATTGTAACCTGGTTATCTGAATAGTCCTATGGTTATCCCATCGTATATCACCTTTCCAGTCTAAGTCTTGTCTAGATCCAGTTCCTAATTGTTCCAGGATAATGATTGCAATGATTGTCACTCTAATGTATTATACTCTGTATTGTCACTCTATGATTGTCACTTAATGATTGTCACCTCTAGCAATAAATGATCAGAGACCAAGTTCTGTTCAGGCGAAGGGTTACAATCCCGGTCATTGTTTGGTTTAAGGGTTGTAACCTGGCTTCCGGAACAGTGCCTTCGTCATCTCTTCGTATATTGTCTGGCTCTATTTATTTAACATGTTCTCCAGTTTACTTATGTCAAATAATGATTTACTTACTGTCTTCCTATGTTCGGGATAAGTGCATTGGTACTGCACGAATCTCGATCCTCCTTTACTTATTGTTTCTCTCCCTGTTGTTTGCCTATGATTGCTGGTTTTAAGTTCATAGTTCGGCCTCCTTTGTGGTACTTGCTATTTGGGGTCTGACCCCACTAGTTTTGCATGGCCAGGTTCTAATAGAAGAGCCCGAAGGATCTACCGCACCATCTACTCGACGGTGACCAGCCGGAGCACCAGAGTGCCTCAGTAGGTTTTTTCTTCATCCTCCCACTGATATGTAAATTCTCCTCTTGTAACGTTTAGTTCCGAGCACGTGTTTAGCTCGTGTTTTGGTATTTTCCTTGATATTGTAGCCTACGGCATAAACATGATATGTATATTCTAGACTATAGCTAGTCCTTATCATGTACGACTAATACTCTAGCTAGTCATCAGTTCTGTGGTACTGGCTTCATGATCAGTCATGTATATATGGTTCGGGATGCCTTACTATTGTATGTATGATGATCGTGTTCTTTGCTCTTGTATAATTGCCTGTGATTGAGATACCTAGGATTGTTAAACCTTAGGATTGACTGATGGCTTGTAGAGTAACCCCCATATATTGACAGCTTATACGTGATTTCAGAGTATTAACGTACTTTGGGATTGCGTAGCTGGCTATGTCTGCCCCCGCTCTCCGGTATTCTGGTTCTGGGCGTGACAGTCATGACAGGTGTCATCGTTGAATTATTGTTGGCTACGACCGATTGTACTATTTGTTGGAGTGTATTCAACTGGTGCTGCTGCAGCTTGAATTGAGCCTCAAATCGATTCTCGAACTGGGTCTGACGAGTCTCCGCATGCTGACGATGGAGCTCATTTTGACGGAATGTTCGGGTCTGGAAGTACTCGAGCTGCTGAAAGCGCTCATCTCGTCCTCTGCCCGAGCTCCCACAACTGCAGGAAAAAGAAAGACAGCTCTCGTTAGCTTCAGAAATATCCTTGGTTCAGCGTATGGAACAATTCATCTCATCGACATGAGGTCAACGGATTGAGACTAGAGACTCGACACTGAAAGCCAAGGACGTAACTCCATGATCTGATACCATTATGTCACGTCCCGATTCCTTCGAATCGATAATCGTCCCCCGAACGTAATACCGTGCGAACCTAATTTGCGATCGCACAAGGCATAGTCATAAGCTAATCCGAAACACGAGAATCTAAGAGTGCAAGCAGACAAATTGAATCACACATTAAGTAAAAAGAACTTTAATCTTTATTGATATTGTATATCATTTACAGACTCCAGTACAGGACTCATGCCACGGGCTACAACATGGCTCAATTACAAAAGAGTGCCGATGAGATAGCCGTTCCATACATTGCACACGTCCCTCAATATACAACATAGTATTCAAGTGACCTGAAATGGAGGGACGCTGAGCCATTTTCTTGGACAGTCGAGAGCCTTCAAAAGTGGAGTTGCGGGGAAAATCTTGACGCACGGCCGAAGCTTCAAAATTACGAACGTCGTCGAGCTAGTTGGCACGTCCTTCCTAATTTGCGGGACCTACAAAGAGCAAGGATCAGTATGATCACATGTACTGGCGAATGGCTAATTATAATCCAAGCTCTGTATTTGATTCAGGTAGTTTTATAAACATGTTAACTAGCATTTTTGTGATCTTTCTAACCATCCTGATTGATTTGCATGTTAACATGTTTTGAGAGGCAAGCATTAAAATTGTATACATTAAGCAGCTATCATATTCATCGTGTCATGTGCATTGGTTAAGCAGTGAAAGGGTGTGAAGGTCACTGGCAATGTCAAGCCATCACGGACTATATCTGGGTTAGACGGCGACACTTTCGCGGCTGATAGCGAGCCCTGTGCGAAAGTTCCCAAATAACCCACACCGATGTAAGGCTGGCGCTTGCTATACTCGTTCCTCCTGGGCCTTATCAGTTCCTTGGCCTAGGCAACCGTTCGAGAAAACTACACCTTGTCGAAGTTGTCCAAAGGCCGTTTTGTAGAGTCTTGAAAATACTATCTCTTTTCTAGAACCTTATCCTTTCTCTTTTAGTTGCAAAACTTAGCCTTTCTTTTGAATTTAGTCGATTTACTCACTTAGCCATATCATTGCGATAAACATTAATCGATTCATTCATTGTTTTGCATAGGCTAAGTGGAATTGCATAAGAAAGCATGTTTTCCATTTTTAATATCGGCAGTTTGATAGCAATATTTCGTGAAGAATCATGCTATGATTTCCTTGATTCTACACTATAATGACAAGCATTTCATTTAACTTCATATTGCTTTTGAAATAGAGGGACGAGCCGAAGGAGGTCAGCCACTCGCCTTAGACTTGCTTCAAGCGAGAGACTGGTTGGCTGCGCTGATGTCGCCTATACGATCACCTGCAATCGCATAAGCAACTGATTAGAACACTGTATAATTCAAGGAAATTCGATAATGCAAGTCATGAAAACCCATCAAAACGTTCACGAAAACGCATTCACGAAAACCAAAGCCAAAGCCAAATCAAGTGCGGCATGAAAACCAGAGCAACGGAAGGTCTCTCCCGACTCAGCTGCAGAGCCAATCCTTGAGGCGTAACCCACTGAATATGGGACTTGGTTCCGAAGAAGCCATTTCATAACGTGGAATGGATCTTAATTCAACCATTCCCGTTCGACCGATTCCGACCTATCGGTCCCGACCGAATCGATAGCGACAGTGTTCCTTTCTCGCGCACCTCGTGGACGAAAA
>JANAVB010007231.1:0-54064 GCA_029216955.1 Iris pallida
ATTGTCTTGATATCTGCTATATCCGATTCAGTTGTAGTGCTTACTCGATTCCAGTCACGATAGTTCACGGACTAGTATACGTTGGATCATGACTGAGATGTTGTTCTTGGATTTTTTGGTATATATGTACATTTCCTGCCTAGGGAATCCCGTGCCATGACGTGTCATGTCCAGGTCCATTATACTATCGGGATGGAGATTTAGGGGCTATGTGATCAAAGCCCCATGTCACTATTTTGCTTGCGCCATTCTCACCTCACGTAGGATGTAGCATACCTCCATGTCCATGTTATCCAGGTTGGCCGGCATGACTTTCCGTTGAGGTCACCGCGGATTGCCGGGCCAAGTGGATAACCCTACCATGATTTCCTTGCCGATCACATAACGCTCTAATAATTCAAGGCACATTTTATATTTACTTATTTTATCATATATCATGTTATGTTCTACATTCAGTACTTTCTCACCATGCTATGATATTCAGTTACTCACATGTTCTACATGCCTTCATATTGTATCTTGATTGGAGACTAAGTTCTGCTCGGGAGAAGGGTTACAACCCCAGTCATTGTTTGGTTTAAGGATTGTAGCTCAGCTTTCGAACGGTTCCCAAGTCTTCATATATCTTTGTCTTGTAGTTCATTATACTGTCTCTTATAGAATTTGTCAATTCACATGGAACTGCTGTTAGTGCTTGTACTTGCTCATTTTCCTGATAGGATACCGTTATGATATATTACAGATGACTCTGAGGCAGACTGCTCGACTTATTATGGGCTCGAGTCAGATGGAGTAGCCCAGGACCGCGGCCTTATAGTAGAGCCACTAGATTTTGTACTCCCGGAGTAGTGTAGATTAGCTAGGTTTGACTGGACTGCGATCCAGCTAGTATTATCAGACTGTAGCTTCTATGTTATATTTTGAGACCCTGTGATGTTGTATATATCTGGGCTTGTGTTGGACACTGGACTTATTTACTATTTCATCTATCATATTTTTTTCCTTTCGTGCTATCTATCCTAGTTTGTTTTTGTGATTGAGACTGTATTGCTATGTCACCTCCATTCGGAGTGTATATACTGTACAGGTACCTTTATACTGTTTAGTGTAGTTTTGTAGACAACCTAGACAGCGTTCTACCGCCGATGCTGCGGCGTAGGCTGGACGTAACCACGTACTCGTGCCCCTAATCAGGGTGCGGGTCATGACAAATTCACTAACAAGTGAGTGGCTTTGATCCTTCGACGATCCTTAATCTTCACGCGTAACAATGGTAGACTTGTTATTACGTTCGGTGCTTAATAAAATATGCCTAGTAATAACTCGAAAAGATAATGAAAGATAAATTATCATATGGCTAGGCTTATGTTGCAAATCGAATGATGCTTATATGTTGCGATATGAATTGTTGAACAGGAGATGCAAAGACCCAAGTATTGGACGGTAAGTATATCGGATTTCAGTTCGAAAGAACGATAACATAAACGAATAGTTCCTTGGTTGGATAAACGAGTATGCGAGCTTATGGCTCAAGGCGAGATGGTAAGAAGGTAAGATGGCAAGATGAATGAGAACTGTGGCTTACGTACTTGAATTCTGTTATCATGCATGTATGTTTCTTATTTAGTTAAGTTGCATTCACATGCATGGTCATGGACAACTTGTATACAAGGTATAGTTCCTCGAACGGTACTCCGAGGCCACGGAACCGATTCAGCCTAGGAGGAACAATAGTGCTGAAGTAGTAGCACAGTACTGAAGTAGTAGCACGGTCTTCCAGGAACCTTCCGGTTGGGCTAGCTATCCACCGCTGAAGGGGAGTCGTCTGACCATGATGTCCAAGATGGCGTGTAGTTAGTGACCTTCATATAGACATGTGGCATAGCTAACAATGTCTTATGTAGATAAGAGTAAGTGTTACTCATAAATATACAGGGACGACTGTCGACCATGGGTAAGATTCACCAAATTGGTGAACGATATGAATTGATTATGTTAGAACAATATGAATTGCTTATGTTTCTAACATCGGTGTATGCTTCTTATGTTTTCTATCAATATGAATTGTTAATTGACCCTAAGGCAAGATAGAAAGATCACAAATAAATAGTGTACATTCATATAATTTACTATTGTTGATTTATGGTGAGATTGGTTACTTACCACTACATATGTGGCAATGTACTGACCATCGTCTTCACAGGTACCGGAAACCTAGTGGACCATCTTAGACGCTGAAGGCTTGTTGTCCGACTCATTAGAAGCTTCATACTTTCTTAAAGTTTTCACTTGAAGAAGAAGGCATTTTGCTGAAGGTGGTTATTGTCGCATTATTAATAAAGGGATATGATGTATGGAAGAAGTCGTATCTCATTTCAATATTTCTGCAAGTTGTAGCCAAGTTTGGCATTTCATCTCGGCTGTTTGAGAGCCTTATGTTTTCTAATTCAAAGATATCAATAAAGAGCTTATTCAGATCATATCTGTGTTGTCTAACTTATTTGTGAACTTGCTGCGAATCTCTATTCAAAATATCTCTTTTATAAAAGGAACATGAGCACGCCTTGTACAAGTGCAATTCCAGACTTGTACGACATCACGCCTTAGCGAGAACGAACGATTCAGCGTGAATCAAAGCGGAGGCGAATGATTCACCGAATCGGGGCGTGGCCCGATACAAAACACAGGTTAAATTGGGCCCGGTTATACCCGATTCGATGACCGGTCTAATGATTTATATATAAGTTAATTAACTAGTTGTGTTTGTAGTATATTAGTATAATGGTAGTTAGTTTAGCTCCAATTTTATAGAATTGTTTGTTCGATTGATATGATGTTCATAATAAATTTTTTCTATTTAAAAAAGTTTCTTTCTAGTTTATCACTTTTTTTTTCTCAAAAATATTATTATATACTCCAAAACTAATCTAATATATTAGTGTTGAAGTATTACAATGTCAATATATTTTTAGTATATGCTTATAGACAACCCACTACATGTAGTATCTAATATAATGAGAATCCATATACAAAAATATTACATAAAATCAATGAGAGCTAATATGGAAAGTACTTTTACCCAAAAGAATATCACATTTAATTAGTAGTGTTCAAAATATAAGGCTCAATTAAACATTTCACTACAATTAATATAATTATTTTAAATTTCATGTGTACCCAGCTAGGTCATTCACACGAATAATAAATTACTATAATATAGTTAACGTGTAAGTAGTAAATATCATTATATTTTTAGTATATTTTTGACAACCAACTATATGCAATATCTAATTACAATCAGAAATCTGTATGAAAATTAATTACATAAAATTAATGATTACAAATATGGAAACTACTATCATATATGATTATTCATAACATTATGAAAATTAATTGATATTCATTCAAAGCATAGTATAAAAGTTAATTTAGAATTATCATGTCATTGTCATTTATAGAATATGAAAATTAATTGATATTCATTCAAAACATAAATGCATTGTGTAGCCATTGAGGTCAAGACCATTCACACAAATAGTAAGTTTATTCTAATATAGTAAATATAAAAATTATTAATACCATATACTAGTATTTTTATTGTGCTTATGGACATCTAATATATACAATAAAATTAATAATAGATAATATGGAAAATATTACTATGTACAGTAGTTATTCAAAGACGGTCATATTTGTTTGGTCTTAAAATATTTTAATCTTAGATAAATAAAATCTTTACTTTCATTTTTTTTTTCCTCCCAATTTATTATAAACATGATATGTCAAAATTTTAAATTTATATAATTTATAAAATTTTCTTACTTGTATTTATTTTAAGTTTTTTTAACCGAATCAATACGGCCGACCCTGAACTGGCCCGGACCCAGCACGGCCAGGCCCGACCCACTTCAATCCGGATTTGGGTTTGAGCTGGGTTCAAAAGAAAATTTTTGATTCCGGGCCGGCCCAATCCGGCCTGACCCGCTCTCTCCTCGGACTAAGCCCGGTTCGACCCAGGACCGATCAAATTCGGTCAGTCCTGAGCCCGAGCAGGCCTGCCCCGTCCCGACCCTGGCCCGATCCCGACCTGACCCGCTCTCTCCTCCGACTAAGCCTGGTTCGACCCAAGATCGATCAAATTCGGTCAGTCCTGAGCCCGAGCAGACCTGCCCGGTCCCGACCTGGCCCGATCCCGACCTGATACACACCTTTACCCCTTCCTACTCTTGTGCCTTTATTGCTCTGTTATATGTCATATATTCCGGACCAGAGAGAGAGAGAGAGAGGATTTTTCGCTCTTAAACATTTGGAATGTTTTCTGAAATTGTCAAATAACAGCATTGATTCAGATTAAATCCTTAAAATACTCAATTTCTCACAAGAGTTTAATCTAATATGAATGGTATCAACGACTGCTAGCAGAAATGCCATTTTCCGCTTACCACTTAGGACAAACAAGTTTGTCCGCACTATATATATATATATATATATATATATATATACCCAAAAATCCCTCTCACTCTAATCCGTAATTTAATGTTAATATTAATGTTAATATTAATATTAATGTTAATATTAATGTTAATATTAACATTAAATACTAAATTAACATTAAACTTAACATTAAAATTAATATTAACATTAACATTTATATTAACATTAACATTAACATTAACATTAACATTAATATTAAAAAAAATTAAAAAAAAATTAATATTAATATTAACATTAATATTAACATTAACATTAATATTAACATTAATATTAACATTAATATTAACATTAACATTAATATTAACATTAATATTACGAATTAGAGTGAGGGGGATTTTTTGGGGGCTTTCTAAGGGGGGCTTTTGATCCGCTCCCATATATATATATATATATATATATATATATATATATATATATATATATATATATATATATTTGAAAGAAGATAGTTGTATATATATATATATATCTATCTTCTTTCAAATATATATATATATATATATATATATATATATATATGACCCTCTAGCCTAGTGGTAGTGGTGAGGCGTGCGGCCTGAGTGGTCAGGAGATCGATTCTCAGTGGGAGCGTTCGCTACAACTATCTTCTTTCAAATATATATATATATATATATATATATATATATATATATATATATATATATATATATATATATTCTTCTTCTGATTTTTTGTTTGTCCATTTCTTTGGGCCCCCAGCACCGGCTAACTCATGTGGTTACGAAGGTAGATATTTTTCTTGTTTGGATGAGTTCGATCCTCCATTTTGAAAATAAATAACAAATTTAAACTTTGCTAATGACCTCTAGCTCAAGTAGTTAGAGTGAGGTACATCCTCCCAAGAGATTGCAGGTTGAGCAATGGAAGAAGCACATTTAATTTCATGTGGAGGAATAAATGTGAGTGCTGGCCGGATGCGGTGAGTTACAAGTGCTGGTGCAACCCTTCAGGTCGAGCCTGATGCGGTGAGATACAAGTATGAGTGCGGACCTTCGGGCGAGTTTGTAGGCCTTCATATATATGGTAATCCTAGAATACAAGCGTGTATCGATACATTCCATACATTTACAATGTAAACAAGCATGTATCAATACATCCCATACATTTACAATGTAAAATTGTGAAAGTAAAATGTAAAATTGAAAGTAAAAAAATGCTCTTCTAATCTGCAATTGTATCAATAATCAATTGTTTAAATTTTGTTTCTATCGATACACATTTGTATTTAAAAAATATTTAAATAGCTGGCAATTTCTTCCATTTTTTTTATTTTTTTATTTTTTTTATAGAATTACCCATTCTTACTTATAAATAACACATTTTCGTGTTTTTAAGTCATGGTTGGTACAGAACATTCTGAGTAATGTCCAATATCAATCACAATATCATCTATTATAATTAATTATAATACATTAACTATATATTAACACAGGACATTTAAATTAGTTTACATCAATTCCATTATATGAGATCCACCCAGCTAACTTCTTTTTCTTTCTCTGCATAAACTGAGAATATTTATGGTCGTAGCCAATGATAGATTCTTTTAATGTTGTATATTTAACCAGTAGATACAAATCAGTTTCAACAATAAATCCATCAGTCATCACAACACGAACTTCTTTTTTTACAAAAAAAAAATCTGAGAATGTTTCATCGTCATCTGTATATATCTTTGGTTCACTCCAATATCTCTTACCTTTAGTATTTCAAAAATATTCAAAGAATATAAGATAAACAATTTCAAAAATATTCAAAGAATGTAAGATAAACAATATTTAATTAATACATTTGAAAGATTTTAAAAAATACAAAATTGAAAAGATGGAGATAAGATGATACTGAGACTCTATAATAATTATAAGTATTGCTTAATGATCGTCTGTCATTCTTTTCTTATTTTTTCATTCTTGTCACACTTTTCTTATATTTTTTTCCTCTTCTTTCTTTGTGTGACACCATGATAGTTATGACTATTTGAATATTCATATGTAAAATAGTCTATTTTTTTTCAGAACTTTGTGCACGTTACGTTGCATGTCATTTGGGTCCATTGTCCTCAATTTTTACAAACATTCACATCCACATCTTACTCGGATTCGATTCCGAGACTATCCGTGTAGTCAAAGAGATTATACATCTCGCTGATCACAAGAGCCACCTGAGTTCGATACCAGGCTTGTTTGCAATTAAGAGTACTTTTAGTCTTGTTTTTACAACTAAATATCCTAAAAAAATATTAGTGACTAAGTATCATAAATAATTGAGATTAATGAAAGTGTTAATTTAGTAAAGACCTAACTCTCCTTTTGACAAATTAAAATAAAATAAGATAAAGAAAAAATGAAAAAATAAATAAATTACAACACTGTCCACTGCCCGCCACCCAAAGCAACCCATTTCCTCAAAAACCTATAACCCAATTATGGTCACTTCTTGCCTCCCTTTATTTTTAAAAATTCTCAAATACTATAAAGTCTAAATAATGTTTACTTACAAGATTGACAATTATGATATCTCCATACATAAACAATCCTAATTTCATTTGACATCGACGTTTGCAAATTTAACAAAGTTAAATCTTACATTCCTACAATCAACAACCCCCTACTCGCCATAGAGTGCCACCAAAAAGCATGCAATTTGATTTAAAACGGTGTAAAAGTTTGTGGTTGATTAAATAGTGTTAGTAAGTTGTTATGTGATAATTAAGGGGGAAAAAAAAAGTTATGATATAGGAAAATGTTGATTTGATTAGACCAGCCCAAAAATTGAAGGGCCCGGACTTGAGCCTACATTTCAATTTTCGGTCGGATTTCGATCCAGACCATTATCATATATATTATTTTATTCGTCATAAAAGTAAAGCCAGAGAACTTGGATGTCTCATGTCTCTACCGTCTGGCTTCCGAGAAGAGTCCCCCCCCCCCCCCCCCCCCCCGCACATTAGAATAATACTTTTTTTTTTTTACATATAATTTTTTTAATTCTTAAGTCTAATGTACTTATTAATAAGTTTGTTGAATCTTACTATTTTATTTTAAAAAAAAAAATCCTCAACCCACCAACACTTTGAATTATAAATCTTGCTCAATCTCTAACACTTAAAAATTAGTTGAAGTCCGAAAATAATACATTAAAAAGTCTATTTCGTCTATGAAACTTTATTGGCACTGTATCATGTTGATCCATGACACCATCAAATCATTATCATTGTGTTGGCATTATTTTTTATGATATGCCAAAACCGATACGATATGGTCAAAATTTTATACAGACCTTACAAAAGTATTCCACTAGATAGGTGATATTCAGCTAGTTATATACTATAAGATTTAGAACTGGTACATCAGAGTAGCAAATTTAATATTCAAATTAACAACTCTTAGTTGTAAAAAAAAAACCATCGAAGCAACTGTAGAAACTATAAGTGTATTCCTCATGTATGCTTAGAGCATCCATAGTGGAAGAGATTTCATGTGCTATATTTTGACTTTAGTTAAATTTTGTAGCACTTGAAGGCTGCAAGGAGCACTTGTCCAACTTGAAAATTGCTGGAAAGCTAAAAGACATTTCAGATTTGGAGCGTGTCCTAACTGTCACGCCCCAGAACCAGAATACTGGAGAGCGGGGGCAGACATAGCCAGCTACGTATAACGGAATGGAATCCACCCCGCTATACGGTCACGGCTGTCTAGATATGTGAGGGTTTCACTACAATCCATCAGTCTCTTAAGGTCATAAAATAGCCTATTGTCTCAATCTCAACCAACTAATAATAATCACAAGATATCAGATCACCAAATATACAATTGTAAGGCGTCCCAAACATTACATATCCAGATGATCATGAAGCTAGTCGTACAAAATGTAAGGACTAGCAAGAGTTTAAGTCATACATGATCAACCTCGAGTTGCCAATCATGCTTACAGCCCGTAGGCAGACAGTAAATAAAGTTGCAAACGAGCTAACACTTGCTCGGCGGCTAAACGCCTCAAAAGAATAATTTTACAATAGAGTAAGAGAGCAAAAATAAACCCACTCGTTGCCCTGGTTACGTCTGGTGACCACCATCGGACTGAAAAGCAGGGAGATCCTTTGGTGCTGCTCCGATATCTGGCCATACAAAACCAGCTGGGTCAGACCCCAGAAAGAGCAAGTGCCACAAAGGAGGCTTCACTTAAGAACTAAAACCAGCAATTAGCACAAGAGTAAAATTACATAATAAAAGGCAGTAGTTTAAGAAAAAGCATGATGGGTAATTATAAAAGACAATCTTGTATAGAATCACTAAAAGACAGGACATATGGAAAGAAAACATGACAGGATGATATACGATGAGATAACCATAGGACTATTCAGATAGCCAGGTTACAACCCGTAAACCAAACAAGGACCGGGGTTGTAACCCTTCGTCTGAACGGAACTTGGTTTCTCTCACCATTTATCGGCAAGATAATTATAAGAAATCAGGTCAAGTAACATTCTGGAGTGACAATCATTATGGTGACAATCTGGAGTGACAATCATTCAATCATTCTGGTACAATCTTACAATTAATCAATTCTAGACAATACTATACTGGACTAGACTCCATCCAAGCAATCACGGCCAATCATTGCCTACGGCTTTCTACATTAACTAACTAGGGTTATCACAATCCTAATTACTAGTAAGATGCAATGAGATGCTCCAAGTAGTCACAGGCCCTGCAGCTATCCAGGTTATCCAGGCAATCATTATAGTGACAATTTAGAGAGTACAATACATTAGAGAGACAATAGTGTTCAATCATTAAAGTGACAATCAAGAGTGCCCCACATGACAGTGGACTGGAAATGTGCCCTACTCGTCGGCAGGCTACAAGTCCAAACATTTGCGACCGGGATAACGGGATCGCCTGTAACTGGAAAACATCTCTTCATGTCTAGTGAATTATACTAGTCATTAACCTTAGTCCATTTCAGTAGGTACTCCTGACCGTGGTACTCAGGAGTCCCCTCCTAGACATGATGCAAGATAGGACTGGATTATTTGTACAAGCACAATTGCCCACGGTGTCTGGATTAATTATACAAGTCATGTCATGTCAGGTAGCCGTCGCAACAGCTGTTCAAGATAATTATGCCGGGTTTATCATGTCAAGTGTTCTTGTCAGGAGTGCGCAATGCCGGGCCACTATCAGGTCATGTCAGGTTTCCTTGTCAAAAGTGCACCACTACGGGTCACTATCGTGTCATGCTCAGGTATCATTTCCAAACATATTAAACAAATCCATGATTATCAAGTTTATGACAAAAGGCGTAAGGATATAAAATGGACATAAATATCTAATAAAATATCAATATTTAGGGCTATAGAAGAGCCATGCGGCTAAGTCATATGCGGTCAGGAAAGGAGGGGGCGCTTGCGGCTGGAAGTACAAGGGCGCCAGCGGCTGGAAATGTAAAGGCGCATGCGGCTGGAATTAATCGGGATCATGCGGCCCGGACTCAGAAGTCCATGGGGCCAGGGTCTAGGGTTCTCATGCGGCTCGGGGATCAGGGCCTATGCGGCTGGCAAGTGCTTGAGTTTATGCGGTTCAGGGAGGTGAGCGCATATGCGGCTCGAATTAGAAAGGGGTCTTCATGCGGCTGATGGCGAACTCAAGTCTATGCGACTCTCATAGCAAAACCCATGCGGCCCGAAAGAAGTGAGGGCGCATGAGGCTGGGTCAATGCGATGGCTTATGCGGCTGGGGGGGAACAGTTGCATATGCGGTTCGAGAAGAGTTCGTTCCCAGCCCTGCGACTAAGTCCATGTAGACTCATACGGCTGATGGAAAATGAGCCCATGCGGCTGAGTATGAGACTCAGCCTCATGCGGCTGGGACTCAGTTTCATGCGATTTAGAAGTACAAGGGTCTCATGCGACTGATGGCGACTTGCCGCATGAATACTCATGCGGTCAAGTACAGCCATGCGCCAGGGAACTGTTCTTCTTCTCCAAAATTCCGAGAAGAAGAACACTAGGAACCCATGCCTTCCAAGCTTCATAAAACTTTCATCCGGAGCCCAAATCCGAACTTCCTTAGGTCAAAATGGGGTAGAATGAGATTCTCTACAACATGGAACCATCAAAACATAGAAATAACAAGATTAAGTAGATCAAAATCCAAGAAATTCGAAAATGAAATAAACTTAGATCTACAAGAATCTAGCCATAGAAATTAAAAATGTCAAGTACTAAAGTGCTTTAGAATGCAATAAGGAAGAGAATGAAGCAATAAAATTTGGAGTTCCTCCATGAAGCAAGTTGCACTTGCCTAGACCTCTCTCTTCTCTCGCTGGTAGGTAAGGAAGTAAATGAGGAAGAAGAAAAAGAGTAATGAAGAGAGAGAAAGAAGAAATGGCAATAAATACAAATGGTGGTGGTAGGTAGGGGGTTCACCTTGGGTTCATTATGAACCCAATCAAAACCAAGCCAAGCCGAACCAACCAACCCGAACCAGGAATAAACTAAGCCAAGAAGGAAATCATGCAATACAAAATAAAATACGTACACGTATTCCAAGAAATACGTAATACGAACCACAGGCATTACACTAACTCTGCTACATTAATTTTTGGGTCTGCCAATTAACCGTTTTTACCAAACAAGGAGGAAAAATAAAGAGGAAAAAAAAGGAAGAACAATTCTTACCAAACAAAGAAGAAGAAAAAAGAAAGAAAAAAATATGAATAATGTTAATTGGGAGTATTTGTTTGGAGTGTACCATTGCATGCCAATATGGAGACACTTCAAAAGTAATAATTTATTCATTTTTTAATAATCTAAAATATGTGTTTGGAGTTTATCCACCATGGATGCTCTTATATGACTGCTTAAAACAGGTTAATGATACCGTGGGAATCAGATTTTTTTTGGAGATGATGCTTCGAATTATCTGTACCCAGGGCTGGCTTGGGGTAAGCCAGATAAGCTATCGGGCTTGGACAACTCCCTTGGTTAGGACAACCACCCAGATCCCTAAGTTCCCACCTCGAGTAGCTCAAGGAGAGGAACCCAAAATTCGAACTCCACACCATCGTCAGAACTACCCAGAATTTGAACTCCACACCATCGTCAGAACTGGAGACTTCGATGCCGCTGCGAACTGCGCTCGCCATTAATTTTTTGATATCTTCTTTTGATGTCAAGGATAAAGGACAACCAAATTTAGCTCCAGCTAGGTGTCACTCACCGTTCTCGAAATACGTATTTTAATACGTATACTGCTTTCCTGTATTTATTTAGTATTTGTCATGCATTTATTCTGCATTTAATTTATGTAATTATCCATTAGTTATTTTTTTGTATTTTATTTTATGCTCTTGCATAGCTTTTTGTTCATTTCGGTTCATGTTGAACCAACTTGTTTTGGCTTGGTTCAACATGAAAAGGGATGAATGACTTGGATTGAGTAGAGAGGAATGAATGGTGGAGATCCCTTGGACTTGGTATTTATACCATTCTTTCTCTCTCTCTCTCTCTCTCCCCTCATTCACTCTCATTTATTTCTCTTCAACCTAAACCCTAGCCATTAGAGAGAGGCAAGTACATCTTGCACAATATAGAGGAATTCCTTAAAGCTTCAATTTTATTGTTCTACTCTCTTCCTCTTTTCATTCTTAGCATGATTAATGTTGTAGTCGTAGCATTTTAATTTCGTTTTCATGTGTTTTAATTACTTTGAAGAAAATGGGTTCTGTAAGCCCCCTGAATTTCAGGGTTTATTTTTATTTTTCTGAATAAAATATTTTCTCACAGTATCGGTATTTATATACGGATACGTATTTTGTAGTGTGTTTCGTATTTTCTTGATTTTCGTAATGCTTTAAAAATGTTTCCTAACTTATAGATTTTTCCTTGGCCGGCATACCGCCAGTATACCGGAGTATACCGACGGCATACCGTCCAGACAGATTTTCTATATTTTAGATATTTTTGATTTCAGATATTTTTATGAATAGTGTTTCAAATATTTTTGTGAATAGTGTTTAGATATTTTCGTGAATAGTATTTAGATATTTTCGTGAATAGTGTAGATGCACCCTATTACCCAATGGATATTTGGTTTTGTTTGAATGGCCATGATTGACTTAGATTTTGACGTGGATCACGATCCGACGGCTAAGATTAATTCCCCCTTCTATATAAACCCTTTCACTTTCTCTCTCCTCTCTTTTTTCATTCTCTTCACTCTTTCTTCATTTCTTCTTCCTTTCTCTTCCCTTGGAGCTTGTTAGGAGCTTGGCCTTGAGGTCTAGAGTGTGGTTTCGTACCCCTCTTGGTGGTGGAGTAGAAGATTAGGCTTGGAGCTTAACCTAGGCAAGTGCATCTTGCTCAAAAGTGGCTTGACCATACTTTATTTTTGTTTTCCATAGAAACTAAAGTTTTATTGTCCTATAATTTGCTTCTTTAAATTGTTAACATGTTTAGTATATATCACTTTTGGTTTTGATCGACAGTATTGCGTAGATCTGAGTTTCTAGATATGATTTTCGAGTATTTTAAGGTTTTGATCTATCAAATGTTTTGATTTGTGAAAACTAATACTTCCATGTTGTAGGAAATTCAATTCTATTCAATTTTGACTTTTGAAAGTCCGAATTTCGATTTAAAACGAAGTTTTTATGGCCGAAATAAGTTTTGAGTTCAAAAATCAACTTTCTGCGACGGTTCGAAAAATCCGTCGGAAATCCGCAGAAATCCGTCGGAAAATCCGAATTTTCACCACAAAACTTGCTGTGACGGAACGAAAAATCTGCCGGTAATCCGCTGTAATCCGCCGGATAATCCGGTTAGGCTGTTTTGAATTTTTTTTATATATTTTAAGTGCTATAAAAATTCTGGAAAAATTGTGTTTAAATACAATGTTAATTTAGCTAATTTATTATAATTTTTTTCAGCATTTAATAAGTACTTTTGGTATTTTTATAAAAATAGGAAAACAGAGCTCATTTTCAGGATACCTATGTTTGTTGATTTTTAATAAATGTTTATGAAGGTTTATAAATTCCAGAAAAATTAGTATAAATTTCTATAATTAAAAAGGATCATTTTGGTACTTTATTTCATGAAAAATTGAGCTTTTTGTCTATCTCAAAAATTGTTGGAATATAGTGTACAATTTGATTTATTTATTGAATAGTTACGACTTGCAATATTTTGTGTTGTTTTGAATTATTGTAGTATTGGACCACCCCCTACACTAGTGTAAATACCCTAGAAAGTTAGTTTGGGTATTGTGTCACCCCACATTGGACTTGGAATTGACCGGAGTTGACCAGTTGACCAAAGTCAACTATAAGTCAACCTCTGACCCAGTTTGTCTTAGTTTGCCCTAGACATTATAGTATGTCTTTTCACCCTGATTAGCTATTGTATTATCTCATCTTTAGGACTGTCACTACCAAAATATACTCATTTAGCGACGGATTATTAGCGACGGACTTATTCCGTCGGTATTAGCGACGGTTTCGTGGCCGCTCAGCGACTGCTTACCGACTACAATCCTTTGTCATTTTTATTTTAATTTTAGGGGGAGGAAAGGTCGCACATCCGTCGCTAGAGTGTCGGTGCTGTAGCGACGGAGTTTTCGTCGTCGCTACACAGTCGATTATTTGGTGGGAATTTGTAGGAAATTGGCGGGACATATTTTCGACGCCTTAGCGACGGATGTGCAGTCGACACTTATCCAAAAAGGCGACCGCGTGGCGACGGTTTTTTACCAGTCGCTCGTCCGTCGCTAAATAAACGTTCCAGACTTTAAATGGAACGACGGAGGGAACTTTTCGCATTCCCCCCAAATTCACTCTCTCTCCTCTTTCTCTCTCTTTCTCTCTCTCTCTCTCTCGCCGGTGTCGGCTTCGGTGATCGGCGTCGGTGTCGTCGTCGGCGTCGACGTCCTCTCTTCTCTCTCTTCCGAAGATAACCCCCCCTCTCTCTCTCTCGATCTCTCTCTCTCTCTCGGTTATAGGGGCTGGGCGGCGCGATTGGGGCTGGGCCGTCCGTGGCTTGGCGGCTGGCTTGGGTCGGGGGCTGGGCGGTGGGCTTGGGGCGGAGGTGTCGGGGTCTGGGAGGCAGGCTTGGGGTTGGGGTATCGGGGACTGGGCGGGGGCGTCGGGGTCTGGGAGGCTGGCTTGGGGTTGGGGCGTCGGGGGCTGGGCGGCTGGCTTGGGTCGGGGTCTGGGCGGTGGACTTGGGGTGGGGGCGTCGGGGTCTGGGAGGCGGGTGGGCTTGGGGCGGCGGGCTGGGCGGTGGGCTTGGGGTTGGGGCGTCGGGGGCTGGGCGGCTGGCTTGGGTCGGGGGCTGGGCGGTGGGCTTGGGGCGGAGGCGTCGGGGTCTGGGAGACGGGCTTGGGGTTGGGGCGTCGGGGGCTGGGCGGGGGCGTCGGGGTCTGGGAGGCTGGCTTGGGGTTGGGGCGTCGGGGGCTGGGCGGCTGGCTTGGGTCGGGGTCTGGGCGGTGGGCTTGGGGCGGGGGCGTCGGGGTCTGGGAGGCGGGTGGGCTTGGGGCGGCGGGCTGGGCGGTGGGCTTGGGGCGGCGGCGTCGGGGGCTGGGCGGTGGGCTTGGGGCGGCGGCGTCGGGGGCTGGGCGGCTGGCTTGGGGCGGGGGCGTCGGGGGCTGGGCGGCTGGCTTGGGTTGGGGGCTGGGCGGTGGGCTTGGGGCGGCGGCGTCGGGGGCTGGGCGGCTGGCTTGGGTTGGGGGCTGGGCGGCTGGCTTGGGGCGGCGGCGTCGGGGGCTGGACGGCTGGCTTGGGGCGGGTGCGTCGGGGCTATTTGCAACCGACGCACACCCATAAGCACTCTTCATATATATATGCAACCGAACTACTGGGCGGCGGGCTTGGGGCGGCGGGCTTTGGTCGGGGGCGGCGTGTGGCTTTGCTTTTCAAATTCATCTGAGTTTATATATTGGCTAAATAATGTGTTATCCATATTGGGTGTTCCATTAGTTTGGTGGTGTTTGGATTAGTAAATGTGAATATATATGGGGTTTGGATTCATGGTGTATATGTTCACTGTCTCAAGGACAGTGCGAGTTCTATCAGTTGTGTGCTTCTGTATAGATGTATATATCTATACATCTAGCTGTGATATACATATGTGTATGTGACAATCTCAGTTAGCGACGGACTAGTTACCGGTTAGCGACGGATATTTCCAGCTCCATTAATTGCATTAATCTACGGTACGACATGGTGACGGATATTCCCTGCAGCCATTCGACTGGCGAGGCAGAAACTATGTTGCCGTAGATAAAGTTGCCTGTCCTCCGACCCTCATCCCTCGGCAATGATGATACGACAACCTATCACTATATCTTATATAGTAGTAGATGATGTCTTAGTATTACATTAGTGAGTTCATCTTGATTCTTTTACGTACGTCCTTCAGATACTAGATACGATAAGGTTAACATATACTACATGATATATATACAGAATATAGATGATTCACACTAATGTATGCTAGAATGAATCTTGGGTTGTGTTCTGAGCCATCCGTTCTCACACTTAAAACACATAGGGATTAGTAGTGTGAGAGCGCCAGAGAGAGTGAGAGCGCCGGAGGGGGGGAGGAGAGAGAGAGTAAAATGGTACGACATGGTGAAGTAGTACTGTATTTTGGCTCCAGTTCTAGCTCCATTTGATCTACGGTACGACATGGTGATCAGGACATAGTACCTGCAGCCATTCGACTGGCAAGGCAGAAACTATGTAGCCGTAGATAAAGTTGACTGTCTTCCGACCCTCATCCCTCGGCAATGATGATACGACAACCTATCACTATATCTTATATAGTAGTAGATGTTGTCTTAGTATTACATTATGTGAGTTCATCTTGATTCTGTTACGTACGTCCTTCAGATACTAGATACGATAAGAACATATACTACACCATATGTACAGAACATAGATGATTCACACTAATGTATGCTTGAATGAATCTTGGGTTGTCTTCTGAGCCATCCGTTCTCACACTTGGCAAAAAATTGAAATTTTTATACTTTATCGGCTTTCGAAAATGTACTCAAATTACATGATGGTTCCTTTAGTTAGCTTGCTTCTGTTACAATTATATTATTTGTGACTATCGATCTTACCAGATGGCACCCATGACCCGAGGAGCGGCACGTCGTTTGAGGATAACAGTGAATGCTGAGGTGGCTCCTCCTACAGTTAAGGAGGAAGTGGCACCGGTTGCTAGTGAGACCGGGAGTTCTATTCATCCAGCACCGGTAGCTAGTGAGACCGAGAGGACTCTTCATGCAATCCTTGCAATGGACGACAGCTCTCCTCGCGCCAAAAATCTCGCTTTTTCGAGGTGGTTGCGTGAACGTATCACTGAGCGTTTGCGTGAGCAGCGTGGTTCTCATTAGCTATTAGTACTTATTTGTATTGGACTATTTGTATTGGGTTGTTTTTGTATTAGCTATTTGTATTGGACTACATATTGAGTTGTTTTTGTATTAGACTATTTGTATTGGACTACATATATAAACTAGAACTGTGTCAATCTCTGGATTGTATTGGACTACGACATGGTGATCAGGACATATATAGTCCCTGCAGCCATTCGACTGGCGAGGCAGAAACTATGTATCCGTAGATAAAGTTGACTGTTCTCCGACCCTCATCCCTCGGCAGTGATGATACGACAACCTATCACTATAGGATACTCTGAGAGATCCATCTGTGTAGGACGTATACTCTGAGATATCACCTTTACAAGAATGATATCAGTAGTGGGATCGAGTGTTGGATGAGATACTATCAGAGTATACGTCCTACTCAGATGGGTCTCTCACCGTTACTATTTTTTTCTGACAGCAAGGTGGATGTGCTCCGTCAACAGATTCTTTCTTCGAGCCAAAACTTTGCCCCGGAGCTCAAGTGAACATCCTTCATGTAGAGCTCGAGTGAGAGGTTCCTGACAGCATGGTGGCCTCCTTTGTCAAAGTATCCGTGCTCATCCAACATTGGTTGTGGGACGAACACGGATACTTTAACAAAGGAGACCACCATGCTGTCAGGAACCTCTCACTCGAGCTCTACACCAAGGATGTCCACATGAGCTCCGGGACAAAGTTTTGGCTCGGAGCAAGAATATGTGGATGGAGCACATCCACCATGCTGTCAGAAAAAAATACTAACGGTGAGAGACCCATCTGAGTAGGACGTATACTCTGATAGTATCTCCTCCAACATTCGATCCCACTACTGATATCATTCTTGTAAAGGTGATATCTTAGATATACGTCCTACACAGATGGATCTCTCAGAGTATTCTCTCCGGTTGGGTTGTGTTCTGAGCCATCCGTTCTCACAGAGGGTCCTATTTTAGATTCTATATTTTGTATTTTGGTTTCTGTATTTTGTATTTTGGTTTCTGTATTTTGTATTTTGGTTTCTGTATTTTGTATTTTGTTTTCTGTATTTTAATCTACGGTACGACATGGTGATCAGGACATAGTCCCTACAGCCATTCGACTGGCGAGACAGAAACTATATAGCCGTAGATACGATAATTGGTGTGCATTAAAATCGTATGTGCATATTTGGTCTATGTGATTCTTGGATAATTGGTGTGCATTATATATTGGTTTGGTTTATGCATATTTTTGTGAACAGGGAAAGTGATACAATTTTTTTTTAAAAAAATTCTCAGTTGTCGACAGACTAGTGATCAGGACATAGTCCCTGCAGCCATTCGACTGGCGAGGCAGAAACTAGGCAAGTAGCCTTAGATAAAGTTAACTGTCCTCCGACCCTCATCCCTCGGCAATGATGATACGACAACCTATCACTATATCTTATATAGTAGTAGATGATGTCTTAGTATTACACTAGTGAGTTCATCTTGATTCTGTTACGTCCTTCAGATACTAGATACGATAAGAACATATACTACACCATATGTACAGAACATAGATGATTCACACTATTGTATGCTAGAATGAATCTTGGCTTGTGTTCTGAGCCGTCCGTTCTGATCAAGCATCTTCCTTCTCCTCGTCCTCCACCATGGCTCTGAACAAATCTGCTCCTCCCTCTACTTCCCTTCTTCTTATTTGACTCTCTCAGCAACATATGACATCCATCTCAAGTGTAGAGTCGGGGGAGAAGAAGTGGACAGGAAGAGGAGGGGAAGCAGCACAGCCGGCGGCATGACCCGGAGGAAGTACAGAGGTTTTCTTCAACAGCCGTAGGAGAACTATAAGGATATATCTTTTTAGCGACATGTCATCTTGTCAAAGACCCTTCATGTGAATATCATGTTACCGCGGTGTCGGAAGACTAACATGTATAAGTTTTTAAGCCGTGTGTTTTGATATAATCTTTCCAACTCTTTCCTCCTATGTAGTAATCTTGCATTATTACATAGCAGGAAAGAGTTTTGAGGATTATGTCAAAACACACGGCTTAGAATCTCGCTTGACATTTTAGTCTTCCGACACCGCGGTAACATGATTGTCACATTAAGGGTCTTTGACAAGGTGATATGTCGCTAAAAAGATATATCCTTATAGTTCTCCTACGGCTGTTGAAGAAAACCTCTGTACTTCCTCCGGGTCATGCCGCCGGCTGTGCTGCTTCCCCCTCCTCTTTCTGCCCACTTCTTCTCCTCCGACTCTACACTTGAGCTGGATGTCATATGTTGCTGAGAGAGTCAAATAAGAAGAAGGGAAGTAGAGGGAGGAGCAGATTTGTTCAGAGCCATGGTGGAGGAGAGGGTAAGGAAGATGCTTGATCAGAACGGATGACTCAGAACACAAGCCAAGATTCATTCTAGCATACATTAGTGTGAATCATCTATGTTCTGTACATATGGTGTAGTATATGTTCTTATCGTATCTAGTATCTGAAGGACGTAATAGAATCAAGATGAACTCACTAATGTATGCTAGAATGAATCTCGGGTTGTGTTCTGAGCCATTCGTTCCGATACTTGGCAATTAAGCCATTCGACTGGCGAGGCAGAAACTATAAGGCTACTTGCACGTTCTTCCAACTTTAAATTACAAGATTACTATATTTGGTTAAATAAATCACTAACCTCATCACGGTGAGTCTTGGTGTAGCACTCAAATGTGGGGCACCTGTAATCTATGTGAGTTCATCTTGATTCTGTTACATCTTTCAGATACTAGATACGATAAGAACATATACTACACTATATGTACAGAACGTAGATGATTCACACTAATGTATGCTAGAATGAATTTTGGGTTGTGTTTTGAGCCATTTGTTCCCATACTTGGCAATTAAGCATGTGAAATAGAACTGATTATGTTTAGTTTGTCTTACGATACAGATTTTCACATCCAAATTGAAATGGATCGTTACTTCGTTGATCGTACATGGGTGTACTATAGCGGATCAACCTCCTGGACCGTAGGTACTTATAAGTATTGACCGTATCGGATTAGTATCGATCTATCGTTTTGGTATGGGCCGTATCGGTTGGTATTGGTCTTAGCGAATTGGTATCGTCCTACCTGATATGTATCGGCCGTATAGCTAGGATTCATATTGGCCTTATCGATTTGGTATCTGTCATATCCGATAGGTATCGGCCGTGTTGGATTATTATATACCATTTCGGATTAGTTTCGTAGAAGGTTTAGTAACAACTGTACTTGGATTTCTCTCTTCTAGAGCTAGATTACCATTGCAAGAGAGTCACGAGAGCGTAAATGGCCAGTTACAGAACATACATACTTCTTTTTCAATCTCGCTTTTCCTGATGGAAAAGGAAGTATGTATGTTACTGTAACTGGCCAATCACGATCTGGTGATTCTCTTGCAATGGTATTCTAGCTCGAGAAGAGAGAAATCCAAGTACAGTTGTTACTAAACCTTCCATAAAACTAATCCGAAATGGTATATAATAATCCAACACGGCCGATACCTATCGGATATGACCGATACCAAATCGATAAGGCCAATATGAATCCTAGCTATACGGCCGATACATGTACATATCGGATATAGGACGATACCAATTTGTTAAGGCCAATACCAATATGATACGTCCTATACCAATCCGATAGACCGATACAGGCTTGATACACTAGATACTAAGTACATCTGGCCTATACCAGCGGATCCGCAAATTACTGCACGATAGGCCCAACGACTCCAGTTACATCCGGTTATTGGTGAGTACATGATTACATAGTAATTCTGTTAGTCTTGTGATACAGATTTTTACTCATGCTACCAACGTCACAACTTTTCCAGTGCTGCTCCCTCTAATGATGATGAACGCAAAAAACCAACGTCACAACTTTTATAACTTGAGTAAATTTCTTTACCCTATATGAAAATTTCTGTTGTCAGAAAGATGGCTCCTAGGACTCGTCGAGGTGGTGCTGCTAGTCGAGGAAGGGGTCGAGGCAAAAAACCCTTGGAGGTCGACATGGAGGAAGTCTCCGTCGTCAAACAAGAGCCGGTGACTGTTAAGGAGAAGGTGTTACCAAAGGTCGAGGTCACGGAAGAACCGATGACCATCAGGGAAGAGATTGCTCCCAAGCTTGAAGCTAAGGAGGAGCCACCGTCAGAGAGTAGTAGCATCGGGATCGACCCTCCTGTCCCTACAGAAGACCTCAAGCAGATTGAGCCTTCGTATGCAAAGTGGCTGATAGAATGGTACATGCCTCAACGCAACTATCATCCCTGGCTGTGAGAATTCATCGTCTGACTTGTGGTCATTGTTGAGGCGAAAGTCGATTTTCCTATGTGTTTTGGAATATTTGTGAAAATTTTGGAATATTTGTGTTATGATCGGTCGCCAGGATTGGATATTAGGTTACTGTAACTGGCCAACTCTTTCCTATGTGTTTTGGAATATTTGTGAAAAGTTTGGAATATTTGTGCAATGATCGGATTATAACGATGGATATTAGGTTACTCTTCCGGATAATTGATGTCTATTTTATATTAATTTGGTTTGGTCTATATGATTCTTGGATAATTGGTGTGCATTAAATTCGTATGTGCATTACTTGGTCTATGTGATTCTTGGATAATGTGACTGTATTATATATTTGGTCTTTGTGATTGTTGGATAATTGGTGTGCATTATATATTGGTTTGGTTTATGCATATATTTGTGAACAGGGAAAGTGCTGCAATTTTTTTTCCCAAAAAACCCAGTTAGCGACGGACTAGTGACCGTGTAGCGACGGATACTCCCAGTTGTCGACGGGTTGTCGACGGATAATCCGTCGCTATCTGAAGTTTTTAAACTGTTTCCAGGCAGCGACGGGTTATCGACGGATTATCCGTCGACAACGTTCTGGTGGTATAAGCTTCGACGGACTAGCGACGGAAAGGCCGTCGCCAGGGCGACTGGTAGTCAGCCGCTAATCAGTCGCTCTAAATAGTGATGGCGTAGCGACGGCAAATCCGTCGACATGGTTGTCACGCCCCAGAACCGGAATACCGGAGAGCGGGGACAGACATAGCCAGCTACGTAATCCCAAAGTACGTTAATACTCTGAAATCGCGTATAAGCTGTCAAGACATGGGGGTTACTCTACAAGCCATCAGTCAATACTATGGTTTAACAATCCTAGGTATCTCAATCACAGACAATTATACAAGAGCAAGGAGTACGATCATCATACATACAATAGTAAGGCGTCCCGAACCATATATACATGAATGATCATGAAGCCAGTACCACAGAACTGAGGACTAGCTAGAGTATTAGTCGTACATGATAAGGACTAGCTATAGTCTAGAATACACATATCATGTTTATGCCCGTAGGCTACAATATCAAGGAAAATACCAAAACACGAGCTAAACACGTGCTCGGGGCTAAATGTTACAAGAAGAGAATTTACATATCAGTAGAAGAATGAAGAAGAACCCACTGAGGCACTCTGGTGCTCCGGCTGGTCACCGTCGAGTGGATGGTGCGGTAGATCCTTCGGGCTCTTCTATCAGAACCTGGCCATGCAAAACCAGTGGGGTCAGACCCCAAATAGCAAGTACCACAAAGGAGGCCGAACTATGAACTTAAAACCAGCAATCATTAGCAAACAAAGCAAGCAATAAGGGAGGATCGAAATTCGTGCGGTACCAATGCACTCATCTCGACCATAGAGAGACTGTAAGTAAAGCATCATTGAGCATGAAGTAAACTGGAGAACATGTTAAATAAATAGAACTGGGAAGGTAATATACGATGAGATAACCATGGGACTATTCAGATAACCAGGTTACAACCCGTAAACCAAACAAAGACCGGGGTTGTAACCCTTCGTCTGAACAGAACTTGGTTTCTCCCACCATTTATCGGCAGGATAAAATAAGAAATCAGGACATGTAACGATCATGTACAGGACAGGGCGAATATGAACAATCAGGTCATGTGACAATCTTGTGCAGGATCAAGTCAAGACTAGACTGAGTTAAACTCCATTCAATCAATCACGGCCAAGCAATAAGTACGGCTTGATACTTTAACTAACTAGGGTTATCACAGGCCTAGTTACTAGCAAGATGCAATGAGATTCTTCCAAGTCGGGTTACCTGTTTGTTACTACCTGAATGACCCCAGCAAAGAAAAGGAAAAGATAGCATGATACAGCAGACACACTGTAGTAAGATACATGTGTCCTAAGGTACCACGCTCGACGGCGGGCTGGAAGTGCGCTCATCTCGACGGATAGCAACAAATCCCATGTATATATATATATATATATAAGGCCGGGATCAAAGGGGCAACAGGTAACTGGAAAAGTCTCTCCATGAACTACTTGATCAATCTAGTCATTAATCCTAGCCATATTCAGTATGAATCCCTGACCGTGGAAAACCAGGGATTTATGTCCTAGACATGATGCAAGACAAGACGGGTTCATTTGTACAAGCACAATCACCCACGGTGTCCAAGCCATTCATACTGGTCATGTCAGGTTAGCCGTCGCAACAGCATTTTAAGGAGTATCATGTCAGGTTTATCATGTCAAGAGTGCGCCATGTCACGCCCCGATTCATAGAGTCATTTATTCACATATTTTATCTCTTGGAATCGATCGTCCTCGCTTGGGCGTGATGCCGTACAAGTCTGGTATTGCACTTGTACAAGGCAAAGATGGTACATAATCGATTATTCTTCAAATAGGAACACATCGCAGCGGCAGAAGCAGATAAATTGAATTTAATGAGGACAATCTTTCTTATTGAATAGAAGCACATCACTTCTTTATAGCAGTGGAGAAAAAGAGTAACTTGAAGCCACACAGAGATATGTAGAACTTTATTCTCTTTATTGATAATTGAAGAAGAGTACAAGACTTGTATTGAAGTACAATGATTACAGCACATCTCACTTTACATTGGAAACCAACTGAACAATGCTATACAGCTTACATTTGATATTTGGATACAATGGATTACAACTCGATATACCGACTTGGCTTACAATCTCACTGGTACAACTGATTACAATGTTCCATACATTATGCCCTTTATAAACAGAAGATATCATCTTGTGCAAGGAGAGCTTCTGTATGTCCAACAAATCTTCGATGCCGCGGGACCAATCCAGCTAAACTTCATGTGTAGAACATTCCAAGCACAAGCACCTGCCCACAAAACGGGGGTCAGCACATCATCTATGTACTGGCGAGCAGAATCCAACCCACTCGCATAAACCAACATTTAAGTGATCATTTAAGCATGCATTTATTAGAGTGATCTTTCTATTTGGGGCCTAGCATCAGTTTACAGTTCATGGGCAATAATCAGAGTGAAGCATGTAAACATATTCTTAGTAGCATTCATGTGGACATATCATTTATCATTCTTGGTGTTATCATGCAAAGGCATCATTGAGGCATACTAGGTGTTATCATGAAAAGGCATCATTGAGGCATCGTTAACATTAACATTTTAAGCATGTTATAACAGTTCTCACTTCAAGCATCACTTAGCATGTATGTTGTGTTTGAGCAATGATTATAGCAAGGCATCTTTCTAGCATACTAAATGGAACATGTTAAGCAGGCAAGTTAAACCAACTTATACAATATCACAATTATGTGATTTCTTACCGATAGTCGACTCCTCGTACCTGTATCAATTATAGGTTATCTGATATACTTACTCTGCCTGCATAAAACATTCATTAGCATACATCTTGGCTACATGGTCACTGGTGTTGTTAAACCATATGGACTCTTCTCATTTCATTTCATTTTAAGATAATGCGGTCAGCATAGTAGGTGGCGAGCCTCTATGCCACCCCGCCTTATCCGTGCTCCCATAGCACTCATCATTATTTCCTCCTAGGCCGAATCGGTCCCCAGGGCCCTAGGAACCGTTCGAGGAAATTATTACTCAAACCTTGTATACAAGTTGTCCATGACCATGCGAATGCGTGTCCGACTCGATTGTGAACAAAATCGTATGGTAAAATGTATTAAGGAAAGTAAAGACAACAGTGCATCATTAGTCATATTCAATGACTTATTCATTTCATCATTTCCATCATTTCATTCGGTGATCTCAACGATCCCAGCTTTATCATTTCTTATTCATTACTTCATTGCAACGTATCTCATATCATTCCTTTCTTAAGAGGAATGTAACATTCATTCATTCATGGGGACATTTATTCATTCCTAACTTTCTTATAAGGGACATGCAACATTTCATATTCTTGCAACAGATATACAGAGAGTACATGATTCTAGTGTTTCATTCAGTTCATTGGTTCGATAGCATAGCCAGTTCATTTCTTATTCTATCATTCATAAGGCATCTCATTATTCAAGTATCCACTTGTTCCAGCAGTGTTAAGCATAAGGGGCAATGTTATCAATTCATTCTTAGGCAGCGAATCACATTAACAGTTCAATGTATTGTACATTTCAATAATTCTCGACAAAAGCATCTCTATTATTCAGCAACTAACATAAGGGACATTTAGGGGCAGCTCATAGCATTTCAATACTTCATCTATTAAGCATGAAGGAGTAAGGAGGAGGAAGGACAGTTCCACTCACCCAAAATTCCACTAAGCGTAGCTCCTCCAGCGAGCCACGTTCCAATATCCATTCCGTCTAGCCAGCTAAGAGAGACTGCATCAGTCTCAATTCTCCCGATTCCTAACATAAGTCACGGTCCAATATTCTGATCCCATCCAATAAGCCAACCAAATGCCTCGTGCGGAGCGGGACATTACATAATATACCACTCAGAAAAAGTTTTGTCCTCGAAACTTAAGGAAACAAGTCTTCCACAAGATTCACTTAATCACCATGAGTTTACTCATTCAGCTTCAAATCAATATTCATTTCAGCCCACTCGGTCATTTTAAAATATATATCCAACTATACCATTTAAATCCATCAACGATTCGATCTGTCTATCTCTTTTTCAATTACTTGTAACTTCTCATTGATTCACTAACATTTTCCTTGCATTCTATCTTGGTCGCAATACATCACTTCATTTGGATCCATACACATATTTTAGGCGTCCCCAAAACATATGCATTTCAGCCAAATTCCGTACTAGTGCGATAAATTCTTCCTATATGTTATCTCAGTCGCAACCAATCACTTCGGCTGGATCCATACACATATTTTAGGCGTCCCCAAAATATATATACTTCAGCCAACTTCCATGTTAGTGCGATTCGATCAGCCACAATATAACTCTCTTTTCTAAATCCGACTTAGCATCCTTTCATTTGACTTATTGCTTTATTCACTTTGCCACAATCACTATCTTCCAGGCTACAATACTTAATATCAGGGACAACTTGGTTAAACTCTATACCCAAGCATGACATTTCTAACATTCGATCAAGGGTCTAACTTAGAGCCAACCATATCAAGAGTCCACAACATGCAATCATATTCCTTTCCAAATCCAACAATATTTTTTTTTTTTTTTTTTTTTTTTTTTTTTACCGAGGCAACTCATCTTTTCTATAAGACACAATCCGACGTCACCCCCTATCGATTACCCGAGTCAGGTATAATTCTATGCAACAGTCAAGGTTAACTTAGCTACCCGACTATAGGTACACTCAAGCCTTACCTTACGGTTGCAATTCCCACTTATAGCCGACATATAATCCTCAAGGGTCAAACATCTCTTACGGCTCAAGTTGAAGCATACATTCCCTTAGGTCAATACTCATTATCACCGTCTCTCATTCAATGCCACAAGGTCATCCTATGGGCCTCCAATGGTCACCTATTGTTCAGTCAGTCTCTAAGGTTAGCTACACTGATAGCTAAACTTAATCGTTCAGGTGACTTCCCTAGAGTGGACGGCTACTAGGGTCATACTAGTTTCTTATTCTTAAGGCCAACAAGCAACCAACAGTTCTAAGGAACTCTACCCAAACCTATGGGTTTTAACTCAGTCTGAATAACTAATCGCCATTGTTGGTTATGCCAACAATTGGTCATGCAGCCCACAGTTTCTAGGGTCAAGTCTATCTATCTAGTGTCTTCCTCAAGGAATAATTCCCACAGAGGCTCGCTCTAGACTTACCCAACGATCGACTAAGATCGATCTATCAACATTACGGTCAAATTCCAACCCGACATACGATTCTCATCGTTCTAATAATCCATCAAGTAAATTCCAAATGATCCACATTTCTATTCAAATTCCCTTGTACCCACACGAACCCATAAGCCAATGCTAACTATTCAAGGGTCATCGATTCCGATAGTTTAACATAACTATGGAATCATACTATTCGGTCTGTATGACAGAGTCAAACCACTAAGTCATAAGCCAACAATCTATATCCCAACCAACAATCACCTATACCGACATTATTCAACATGTTTGTAATTTCTCGTTTCCATTTGTTTCTCAATCATCAAACTACCATTACTGCAAATATGTAATGGTCAAGTAGTTCATCCCATTCAATCCGACAATTTATGTATCACTTAACCATCCTCTAGGCAACAACAGTATTTTGAGTCACTACTTGTTATTTTTCTAGTACAATTCAATTCTTCAGCATCATTCATCTATGCAATGACTATTCTTTGGTGATCAAGATAGATTGACATCTATTACACCTTAGGATCAAGGCACATATTTCTAATATCCCTTTGATTCACCGACAATATTTTTAAACTTTCAGCTTAGCAACCAACTTTGTATTAGCCACATTTGATTTGTATCCAACCAATCGAAGTCAACATTCAGATGTTCTAAGCCACAATATTCTCTAGCCAAGTCTATTTACCCATAGCATACTAACTGTCTTTCTAGCTCGAGTCATCACTCGACTAAACAATTTCTAACCCAGCCAACCGTTATCATTTCTACAATCTCGCTACCCAACATAGCATCACTGTCAGGGGACACTCGAGTCATCTAGCAATAATACATGACTCCCAGCTAAGTCTCGGCACTACCCAGTACCCACAGATAGTCTCATTGCTATTCTATGGAAAGGTCAACATACATCTCGTTCTGAGGTGGTAGAGGCAATATACCACTCAGAAACGAAGCCATCCTTAAACAATACCAACTCAATCTATTCCGGACATTCATGATCTTATAATGATCATAATACTTAACCAACATCTCGGGATCTCAATATCACAAGCCAACATTCTTAGGGTCTAGAAAGCAGTAGCCAGCACGCATGAGTCAATTCACCAATTCTGTTGAACTCATCCATCAATTATTTCATTCCCAACTCTTTCTGCATCACATGCAATTCTCAACTTGTTACAGCATACCCAGCCACTTTTCTATATTCCCACATTTCTAACAGCATTCACAATATAGCATACTATGGCATCGAGTCATTGTTGGATTATTTGTGTCCAAACCAACAACAATCATTCCTTCAGGGGCATCACAATGTATATAGACTTATTGTATGGAACATCCAGTGAGCAGCCAAGAGGGTCAATGATCTTTCAGACACGAACAACATAGGATGATTACAGAACAACAACAATATAATCGCGGAAGCAATCTTTGATTTAATCGCGGAAGCAACGTTGAGTGATCGCGGAAGCAACTTTGGTCAATCATCGATGCAACTTTGATTTGAAACAAACCAAAGAAGAGACCAAGGACGTAAAGCCGTGCTCTGATACCAATTTGTCACGCCCCGATTCATAGAGTCATTTATTCACATATTTTATCTCTTGGAATCGATCGTCCTCGCTTGGGCGTGATGCCGTACAAGTCTGGTATTGCACTTGTACAAGGCAAAGATGGTACATAATCGATTATTCTTCAAATAGGAACACATCGCAGCGGCAGAAGCAGATAAATTGAATTTAATGAGGATAATCTTTCTTATTGAATAGAAGCACATCACTTCTTTATAGCAGTGGAGAAAAAGAGTAACTTGAAGCCACACAGAGATATGTAGAACTTTATTCTCTTTATTGATAATTGAAGAAGAGTACAAGACTTGTATTGAAGTACAATGATTACAGCACATCTCACTTTACATTGGAAACCAACTGAACAATGCTATACAGCTTACATTTGATATTTGGATACAATGGATTACAACTCGATATACCGACTTGGCTTACAATCTCACTGGTACAACTGATTACAATGTTCCATACATTATGCCCTTTATAAACAGAAGACATCATCTTGTGCAAGGAGAGCTTCTGTATGCCCAACAAATCTTCGATGCCGCGGGACCAATCCAGCTAAACTTCGTGTGTAGAACATTCCAAGCACAAGCACCTGCCCACAAAACGTGGGTCAGCACATCATCTATGTACTGGCGAGCAGAATCCAACCCACTCGCATAAACCAATATTTAAGTGATCATTTAAGCATGCATTTATTAGAGTGATCTTTCTATTTGGGGCCTAGCATCAGTTTACAGTTCATGGGCAATAATCAGAGTAAAGCATGTAAACATATTCTTAGTAGCATTCATGTGGACATATCATTTATCATTCTTGGTGTTATCATGCAAAGGCATCATTGAGGCATACTAGGTGTTATCATGAAAAGGCATCATTGAGGCATCGTTAACATTAACATTTTAAGCATGTTATAACAGTTCTCACTTCAAGCATCACTTAGCATGTATGTTGTGTTTGAGCAATGATTATAGCAAGACATCTTTCTAGCATACTAAATGGAACATGTTAAGCAGGCAAGTTAAACCAACTTATACAATATCACAATTATGTGATTTCTTACCGATAGCCGACTCCTCGTACCTGTATCAATTACAGGTTATCTGATATACTTACTCTGCCTGCACAAAACATTCATTAGCATGCATCTTGGCTACATGGTCACTGGTGTTGTTAAACCATATGGACTCTTCTCATTTTATTTCATTTTAAGATAATGCGGTCAGCATAGTAGGTGGCGAGCCTCTATGCCACCCCGCCTTATCCGTGCTCCCATAGCACTCATCATTATTTTCTCCTAGGCCGAATCGGTCCCCAGGGCCCTAGGAACCGTTCGAGGAAATTATTACTCAAACCTTGTATACAAGTTGTCCATGACCATGCGAATGCGTGTCCGACTCGATTGTGAACAAAATCGCATGGTAAAATGTATTAAGGAAAGTAAAGACAACAGTGCATCATTAGTCATATTCAATGACTTATTCATTTCATCATTTCCATCATTTCATTCGGTGATCTCAACGATCCCAGCTTTATCATTTCTTATTTATTACTTCATTGCAACGTATCTCATATCATTCCTTTCTTAAGAGGAATGTAACATTCATTCATTCATGGGGACATTTATTCATTCCTAACTTTCTTATAAGGGACATGCAACATTTCATATTCTTGCAACAGATATACAGAGAGTACATGATTCTAGTGTTTCATTCAGTTCATTGGTTCGATAGCATACCCAGTTCATTTCTTATTCTATCATTCATAAGGCATCTCATTATTCAAGTATCCACTTGTTCCAGCAGTGTTAAGCATAAGGGGCAATGTTATCAATTCATTCTTAGGCAGCGAATCACATTAACAGTTCAATGTATTGTACATTTCAATAATTCTCGACAAAAGCATCTCTATTATTCAGCAACTAACATAAGGGACATTTAGGGGCAGCTCATAGCATTTCAATACTTCATCTATTAAGCATGAAGGAGTAAGGAGGAGGAAGGACAGTTCCACTCACCCAAAATTCCACTAAGCGTAGCTCCTCCAGCGAGCCACGTTCCAATATCCATTCCGTCTAGCCAGCTAAGAGAGACTGCATCAGTCTCAATTCTTCCGATTCCTAACATAAGTCACGGTCCAATATTCTGATCCCATCCAATAAGCCAACCAAATGCCTCGTACGGAGCGGGGCATTACACGCCACGGCAGGCCACTGTCAAGAATTATCATGTCAAGTTATATCATGTCAAGTCTAATTGTCAGGAGTGCACCACGGCGGGTCACTTATCAAGTCATGTCAGGTTTACTTGTGAAGAGTGTACCACTACGGGTCACTATCAAGAATTATCATGTCAAGTTTAATGGTCAAGAGTGCGCCACGACGGGCCACTATCAGGTCATGTCAGGTCATTAATCAGGAGTGCACCACTACGGGTCACTGTCGTATTTAGGGTACATGTGCCGGACAGTATAGTGCAAGCATTCAATCAGGAGACTCAAGTTATGCTGAGGTTACAAGGCACAAATCATCATTAAGATCAAATAAGAATAGAAAAATAATAATAACAATAATTTAAATAGCTGGACAAGGCATAGGAAGGAGCCCTGCAGCTCAGGGTCACTATCAAGCATTGTTCAATTATCATTCCAAACATAATAAATAAATTCGGGATTATCAAGTTCATGACAAAAGGCGTAAGGATATAAAATGGGCATAAAAATATACAATAGGGATAAAGGTGTACTCCGTAGGAACTCAAGTTACAAAAAGAGCCACAAGACTTGGATATACAAAAATAAACGAAATATAAAATACCGGACATGACAGAGCCATGCGGCTCGGGCAAGGCTAGCTCATGCGGCTCAGGAAATCCGAGTCCATGCGGCTCAGGGAATGAGCAGGGTCCTATGCGGTTCAGGGAGTCCCAGCCTATGCGGCTGAAGGGGGAATCAGGCTTATGCGGCTGAGACAGCACATCCCATGCGGCTCAGGGAGACGGGTCTCATGCGGCTGGGTCAATCAGGGTCATGCGGCTCAGGACGGGTCGGGGTACATGCGGCCCAAGATGATACGGGTTCATGCAGCTCAGGAATGTGGCGCATATGCGGCCAGCGGGAGATGGGTCATATGCGGCTAGGAGAGACTAGTCCTCATACGGTTGGGAACGAGTCTGCCTTATGTGGCTCTGAACGAGTGGTTCCATGCGACTGGGGCAGAACTCCTTATGCGGTTCGGGGAGAACCAGTCTATGCGGCTGAGTTCAATTGAAGCCCTATGCGGCTGAACAAGGGCAGTTCATATGCGGCTGGGGACGTTCAAGTCCATGCTGCTGGAAAGATAAGGAATCTTATGCGGCTGGAAGAACTTTCCATGCGGCTGAGCTCAAACGAGTCTCATGCGGCTGGGAAGGCCATGCGGCCAGAGGCTTGCCGCATGAGGATTCATGCGGTCAAGTACTGCCTATGCGGCTGAACTGTGCTTCTTCTCCAAATTTCCGAGAAGAAGTACACTAAGAAGCCATGGCTGCCAGGATGCATAAAACCTCCATCCGGAGTCCAAATTCGGACTTCCTTAGGTCAAAATGGGGCAGAATGAAATGCTCTATAACATGGAACCATCAGTTGACAAAAATATATAAGTTGACAGATCAAAACCCATAAAAACCGAAAATACCACAAGCTAGATCTACAACAATCCACCCGGTAAAACCGAAAACTCCAAGTTCTAAACATGCTTAGAATGTAACAAGGAAGAGAATGGAACGAACGAAATAGAAATTGTCCAACATTCGGCAAGGTGTACTTGCCTCTCTCTAATGGCTAGGGTTTGGTGGAAAAGAAATGAATGAGGGTGAATGAGGAGGGAGAGAGAAAAAGGGGCTTATATAACAAGCTCAAGTGATCTCCACCATTCATTCCTCTCCACTAAATCTAAGCCATACACCTCACCCCATGAGAAACCAAACTAAACCAAACCAAGTCAAGTGGAACCGAACCAAATAAAACTAAATCCAAGTTAAACCAAGTCATGAAATCCTATACTTAGGAAATTTTAAAATATCACGCAAATCGATAAATACGAAATACGGCTCAAATAAATACATATTCGTATAAAATACCTATACAGTGAGACGGGTCTCACAACTCTCCACACCCTAGAAAAATTCTGTCCTCGGAATTTCCTGAGGCTAGTCGAGCAAGATAACAAAACAAAAGCTCCAGGAAACTCAACAATCTCAATAAATCAAGCATGGCATATAAGTAAAAATAAAACAGTCAGTAATGTAACTAAATACGTAAGCGGTAAATAAATGCACAAGAACAAATACAATCATGATCAAGAAGGGCTGAAGGCATATGGATCAATATGACTCCTGAGACAGTTGTGTAGAAACCAACGTCCTCGCTGGCCTAAGCTGACTCCCAAAAATGGATAAAAGTCAAGCCTCATGGTAAGTCGTTACCAATGACTTAGTTCAAGACATGACTCTACCCAGGACGTGTCATTGTAGTTGAAACAGATGCATGAAATTTATCACCTGTCTCAAGATACGAAGATAGAAGCGACTGGCTGATCGGGGTGGACTGACATCTCTGCCTGCATGCTGAGACTGATCTCCATAACTGGCCTGGCTGAAGAATGCTGAGCTGCCCTCGGCAAAACACGAACAAGATAATCAGAAGGATCAAGAACAGTGCCCTTGAAAGTTGAAGGGCACAAGATCAAATCATGGGAACAGGAATGATCAATGATCAAAACAGATATCAAGTCAAGTATCAGAGATAGAGAATAATCCGAAGGAGATCAATAAGGATAATCGTGATTGAGATATCTAAACATGGTAACCCCTACAAATCTGAAAATCGAGACCTGCATGGGCCACCACTAAAACCATGTCACGCCCCAGAACCGGAATACCGGAGAGCGGGGGCAGACATAGCCAGCTACGTAATCCCAAAGTACGTTAATACTCTGAAATCGCGTATAAGCTGTCAAGACATGGGGGTTACTCTACAAGCCATCAGTCAATACTATGGTTTAACAATCCTAGGTATCTCAATCACAGACAATTATACAAGAGCAAGGAGTACGATCATCATACATACAATAGTAAGGCGTCCTGAACCATATATACATGAATGATCATGAAGCCAGTACCACAGAACTGAGGACTAGCTAGAGTATTAGTCGTACATGATAAGGACTAGCTATAGTCTAGAATACACATATCATGTTTATGCCTGTAGGCTACAATATCAAGGAAAATACCAAAACACGAGCTAAACACGTGCTCGAGGCTAAATGTTACAAGAAGAGAATTTACATATCAGTGGAAGAATGAAGAAGAACCCACTGAGGCACTCTGGTGCTCCGGCTGGTTACCGTCGAGTGGATGGTGCGGTAGATCCTTCGGGCTCTTCTATCAGAACCTGGCCATGCAAAACCAGTGGGGTCAGACCCCAAATAGCAAGTACCACAAAGGAGGCCGAACTATGAACTTAAAACCAGCAATCATTAGCAAACAAAGCAAGCAATAAGGGAGGATCGAAAATTCATGCGGTAGCAATGCACTCATCTCGACCATAGAGAGACTGTAAGTAAAGCATCATTAAGCATGAAGTAAACTGGAGAACATGTTAAATAAATAGAAATAGAAAGGTGATATACGATGAGATAACCATGGGACTATTCAGATAACTAGGTTACAACCCGTAATCCAAACAAGGACCGGGGTTGTAACCCTTCGTCTGAACAGAACTTGGTTTCTCCCACCATTTATCGGCAGGATAAAATAAGAAATCAGGACATGTAACGATCATGTATAGGACAGGACGAATATGAACAATCAGGTCATGTGACAATCTTGTGCAGGATCAAGTCAAGACTAGACTGAGTTAAACTCCATTTAATCAATCACGGCCAAGCAATAAGTACGGCTTGATACTTTAACTAACTAGGGTTGTCACAGGCCTAGTTACTAGCAAGATGCAATAAGATTCTTCCAAGTCCGGTTACCTGTTTGTTACTACCTGAATGACCCCAGCAAAGAAAAGAAAAAGATAGCATGATATAGCAGACACACTGTAGTAAGATACATGTGTCCTAAGGTACCACGCTCGACGGCGGGCTGGAAGTGCGCTCATCTCGACGGATAGCAACAAATCCTATGTATATATATATATATATATATATAAGGTCGGGATCAAAGGGGACAACAGGTAACTGGGAAAGTCTCTCCATGAACTACTTGATCAATCTAGTCATTAATCCTAGACATATTCAGTATGAATCCCTGACCGTGGAAAACCAGGGATTCATGTCCTAGACATGATGTAAGACAATACGGGTTCATTTGTACAAGCACAATTACCCACGGTGTCCAAGCCATTCATACTGGTCATGTCAGGTTAGCCGTCGCAACAGCATTTCAAGGAGTATCATGTCAGGTTTATCATGTCAAGAGTGCGCCACGGCGGGCCACTGTCAAGAATTATCATGTCAAGTTATATCATGTCAAGTCTAATTGTCAGGAGTGCACCACGGCGGGTCACTTATCAAGTCATGTCAGGTTTACTTGTGAAGAGTGCACCACTACGGGTCACTATCAAGAATTATCATGTCAAGTTTAATGGTCAAGAGTGCGCCACGACGGGCCACTATCAGGTCATGTCAGGTCATTAATCAGGAGTGCACCACTACGGGTCACTGTCGTATTTAGGGTACATGTGCCGGACAGTATAGTACAAGCATTCAATCAGGAGACTCAAGTTATGCTGAGGTTACAAGGCACAAATCATCGTTAAGATCAAGTAAGAATAGAGAAATAATAATAACAATAATTTAAATAGCTGGATAAGGCATAGGAAGGAGCCCTGCGGCTCAGGGTCACTATCAAGCATTGTTCAATTATCATTCCAAACATAATAAATAAATTCGGGATTATCAAGTTCATGACAAAAGGCGTAAGGATATAAAATGGGCATAAAAATATACAATAGAGATAAAGGTGTACTCCGTAGGAACTCAAGTTACAAAAAGAGCCACAAGACTTGGATATACAAAAATAAACGAAATATAAAATACCGGACATGACAGAGCCATGCGGCTCGGGCAAGGCTGGCTCATGCGGCTCAGGAAATCCGAGTCCATGCGGCTCAGGGAATGAGCAGGGTCCTATGCGGTTCAGGGAGTCCCAGCCTATGCGGCTGAAGGGGGAATCAGGCTTATGCGGCTGAGACAGCACATCCCATGCGGCTCAGGGAGACGAGTCTCATGCGGCTGGGTCAATCAGGGTCATGCAGCTCAGGACGGGTCGGGGTACATGCGGCCCAAGATGATACGGGTTCATGCGGCTCAGGAATGTGGCGTATATACGGCCAGCGGGAGATGGGTCATATACGGCTGGGAGAGACTAGTCCTCATATGGTTGGGAACGAGTCTGTCTTATGCGGCTCAGAACGAGTGGTTCCATACGGCTGGGACAGAACTCCTTATGCGGTTCGGGGAGAACCAGTCTATGCGGCTGAGTTCAATTGAAGCCCTATGCGGCTGAACAAGGGCGGTTCATATGCGGCTGGGGACGTTCAAATCCATGCGGCTGGAAGGATAAGGAATCTTATGCGGCTGGAAGAACTTTTCATGCGGCTGAGCTCAAACGAGTCTCATGCGGCTGGGAAGGCCATGCGGCCAGAGGCTTGCCGCATGAGGATTCATGCGGTCAAGTACTGCCTATGCGGCTGAACTGTGCTTCTTCTCCAAATTTTCGAGAAGAAGTATACTAAGAAGCCATGGCTGCCAGGATGCATAAAACCTCCATCCGGAGTCCAAATCCGGACTTCCTTAGGTCAAAATAGGGCAGAATGAAATGCTCTACAACATGGAACCATCAGTTGACAAAAATATATAAGTTGACAGATCAAAACCCATAAAAATCGAAAATACCACAAGCTAGATCTACAACAATCCACCCGGTAAAACCGAAAACTCCAAGTTCTAAACATGCTTAGAATGTAACAAGGAAGAGAATGGAACAAACGAAATAGAAATTATCCAACATTCGATAAGGTGTACTTGCCTCTCTCTAATGGCTAGGGTTTGGTGGAAAAGAAATAAATGAGGGTGAATGAGGAGGGAGAGAAAAAAAGGGGCTTATATAACAAGCTCAAGTGATCTCCACCATTCATTCCTCTCCACTAAATCTAAGCCATACACCTCACCCCATGAGAAACCAAACTAAACCAAGTCAAGTGGAACCGAACCAAATAAAACCAAATCCAAGTTAAACCAAGTCATGAAATCCTATACTTAGAAAATTTTAAAATATCACGCAAATCGATAAATACGAAATACGGCTCAAATAAATACGTATTCGTATAAAATACCTATACAGTGAGACGGGTCTCACAATGGTTCTAGAAATACATGACATTTTCAGAACCATGGCGACGGATAATCAGTCAGCAATCCGTCGCTGTGGCGTCGTCGTACCGTCGTCTTAGCGACTACTATTCCGTCGCCATGGTGCTGGATATGCCAAGATTTTCCAGAACCTGCTCGACGGATAGTCCGTCAGAACTCCGTCGTAAAGCGGTCGTTATTTACCGACGACTTGCGACGCATTAGCGACAGAATGATACAATCTGATACGCTGTTACGATGGGTTACCGACGGAAATGTACGTCGCTATAGCCTACACAGTTCAGTACTTAAAAGCTGAAGTGGACGATAGTCCGTCGAAAATCCATCGCTAAGGCTTCGTATTGTAACGTCGAATATCCGTCGCTAGTCCGTCATGTGACGACAACTTAGCGACGGAAGGTTATTAGCGACGAGCTGATTGCCGACGGATGTTTTTGGCCAATATCCGTCGGTAATCGGTCGCTAATTGTAATTACCGTCATCTTAGCGATGGATGTGGCCGTCGCTAAAACGATAAATTTTGGTAGTGTGTGGCTTCACTCCGATCCTTGATTCATATTGATAGCAGGACCCCAGGCAAGTACATCTACACACTCATTTACTGTCTTTTAATGCTAGAACATGTATTAACCCTATTAAAATACTGATCCTTGAGGTAGCAAGTTATATCTTCACATGTTGTATTACTTTCAGTACCTACCATGCATATACTGCTCCCAGTATCTTCCACATATTTTTACTGTTCTCATATCTCTCACATGTTTAAATAACGGGTTAAGGGGAAACTGTTAGTATTGTACGTGAACATGACCCCCTTCTCCGTATATATTTACCGCGCTCGGCGACATTCTATATGTAACCTTGCCGTAGGTTCTGATCTCGCGTTTGTGTATGGATATACACCGATGCCGTTCGTGCACGTATGTGCATGCCAGAAAAACTTGATATGTGCCGCTGTACATCCTGATTACCTATTGACCGATTCACGTACATACTACAGTTTTAAACTTTTAAACTATATGTTGTTATTTCTAAAAAGAACCAATTAAACCATGATATGCCATGTTCCCTATGTTACTATGATACTGTGATCCCAGTTGTACCATGAGGCCATGTTTTTCAGTATTTCCTGTTTTATAGACTTATCACACCATGTTTCTTGTTGTACATCTCTTTCATTATATATTCAGTACTTTAGTTGTAGAGGTTGTACTTGCTCCTGTCCTGACAGGATAACGTTGTAGGTATCCTTTCTGAGGAGGAAATGCTATGTGATTCATATTATGGTACTGCTTTTGAGGACCTGACCTTAGCTCCAGAAGAGGCCCAGCGGAGAACCTTGCTTAGTTATCTTTCTTGTGTTTTGAGACTTAGACTTTATCTGTACTTATATTTGAAAACTGGACTTTGTCTCCAGTTAGATACTTTGGAAGTGTATTATTAAATATGTGTTTGTTTACCTTCTCTTATAGATGCTGTGTAGTGATGAACCTTAAATGTGATTTTAGAACTGTTAGCTGCTTAGATCCTTTATTATTTATTCTAGAACAGCTTACTGCGCTTTAACCAAGCGTAGGCTGGACATGGCTCGGCCCGGCCCAACAATTTAGGTATCGGGTCGTGACATATTTTTAGTGGTGCCCCCATGCAGGTCCAGACTTAAGTTATTTGGTTACATTATTGTATCAAGCATGCCTGCAATTAGGATTTAGGACAACTTGATAACACTAGGATAAACATTTAGAACACCTAGAGGATTTCTAGGATTGCAACATAGGAAAACTCATTACAGCATAGGACCGTTTACTGTATTTAGTATCTTGCTTAAAATTCAGTGGATTACAATTTTGACCAGGATAGTACCCCTTGGGATGACCCCTAAGGATCTTATTCTAATCTTATCTAGAAATCTATTTCCACTTGTTTCTATTTGCTCTTCTTTAATTCGTTGTTAAAGTTGATTTTTGATTTTTGATTTCCATAGTTGACTTTGATCTTGCATCGTGATAAATTTTGTGGATTGAATTATGATATATCCTGATAAGGTAAACGTCTGCTTTATTTATGGAGTTTAGAATTTATCGCAGCCATATTAGCTGGTATGACAAAAACATAGAGCCTGATTTCGGATATACTTATCCTAGTTATGGAATGTAGATTTTCTCGCAGCCATACCGGTTGGCGTGGCGAGGATTCTAGATAACATGATTAGAAGATGTATACCTTAGTTTTGACTCTATCGTTTGTTGCATCTAAGCTTACTGGTGTGGCAAAAATTCTGGCAACATGATTTCAGGAAGACGTGTATGGTTATCAGATCGTATCTTAACTTGGTTTACTTTGTTATAACCGAATGAGCAGGAATAAATCCTTATTATCATTCTTCTCCGTCTTGATTAACTCTGTTCTATCTACATCTACAACTAGGATTACAGGTTCTCTAGGACTCTCCAATAGGATTGCTTTCGCGTTACCTTTTGGATATAATTATTTTTGCATTCCATCTTTCCTATGACTTGACTAAACTCTTTTTCGTTAACCGCTTGGATAATTCTTCTCGTTATGCATCTCTTTGTCTTTGTATCATTCTTGGAGATATTCCGATAAACCTTTCTGTCTTGCTTGACCTTTAACTTGTTTGGACACTGTTATGGATTGCTTGACCCAGTCTTAGTTTGTTACCCTCTATTTCATAGGCGACCGAAATAGCCAAACCTTGTTAACTGATTCTATAGTATAGCTATAAATGTTATGGTATGTATGGTGTGATTGTGATAAATACTTTTTCTAGGGATTGATTAGATTAAGCTTATAGGACAAGTATGGGTGACTGACTATAGTAGACTTGGAAACCATTAAGAACGATTGTATTGGTATTATAACTTGATGATAGAGTATCTGAGATGGAATAATGAGATACTATATTGTTATGACTATGGATTGAGGATTAAAAATCTTGTGCTTAGAGTTTGAGGTTTGAGCATTCGTAGGACTTTGATGACCAAGTAATTATTGGTTATCTATAAGCTAATTACATGTGATTAGAGGGTAGATCGATATGTGGAATGATATAAAATAAGTTAGAATGAGTTATCGTATTGCGTATGAGACCGGGAAGATATCAGTTAAAACGACAAAGAACGAGGCAAAGACATATATACTTTGGTAATTAATAAATCGGGAGTTTTGAAATCGATGATTTATATTCGGAGGACTTGTTGAGTAAAATGAAGAAGGCTCTACGCCAAGGATAAGTATTGAACGTATAATTTCAAAGAGAAACTGTAGGAAAGGATTGACGACAAATAATGCAAAGGGCCTGTGGATTGATAGAATAAGGATACTTAGGATGCAATAAGGAAATCAAGTATTTACAATTGAGGTTGGAAATATGGTTGATGATTAAGCATTGTAGGCTTATAAATATACCCAGAGAATGACCTATAGTTTAGGGTATACATAAATGTTCCATGTTAGTATGGAAGATTCTAAAGGATATATGACGTAGTTTATGATAGAAGGACTTTGTTGAACCTGAACCAAAAAGATTGTAAAGAGAAACGTAAGAGATGATTACAAGGGTAGCAGATTGAGTATCATAGCCAGAGCAGCTACATATTATAGTTTGACCTATTGGGTGATTTTTAATTTCAGGACGAAATTTTTGTAAGGTGGGTAGGATGTAAGCCCCCTGAATTTCAGGGTTTATTTTTATTTTTCTGAATAAAATATTTTCTCACAGTATCGGTATTTATATACGGATACGTATTTTGTAGTGTGTTTCGTATTTTCTTGATTTTCGTAATGCTTTAAAAATATTTCCTAACTTATAGATTTTTTCTTGGCCTGCATACCGCCAGTATACCGGAGTATACCGACGGCATACCATCCAGACAGATTTTCTACATTTTAGATATTTTTGATTTCAGATATTTTTATGAATAGTGTTTCGGATATTTTTGTGAATAGTGTTTAGATATTTTCGTGAATAGTGTTTAGATATTTTTGTGAATAGTGTAGATGCACCCTATTACCCAATGGATATTTGGTTTTGTTTGAATGGCCATGATTGACTTAGATTTTGACATGGATCACGATCCGATGGCTAAGATTAATTCCCCCTTCTATATAAACCCTTTCACTTTCTCTCTCCTCTCTCTTTTCATTCTCTTCACTCTCTCTTTATTTCTTCTTCCTTTCTCTTCCCTTGGAGCTTGTTAGGAGCTTGGCCTTGAGGTCTAGAGTGTGGTTTCGTACCCCTCTTGGTGGTGGAGTAGAAGATTAGGCTTGGAGCTTAACCTAGGCAAGTGCATCTTGCTCAAAAGTGGTTTGACCATACTTTATTTTTGTTTTCCATAGAAACTAAAGTTTTATTGGCCTATAATTTGCTTCTTTAAATTGTTAACATGTTTAGTATATATCACTTTTGGTTTTGATCGACAGTATTGCGTAGATCTGAGTTTCTAGATATGATTTCGAGTATTTTGAGGTTTTGATCTATCAAATGTTTTGATTTGTGAAAACTAATACTTCCATGTTATAGAAAATTCAATTCTATTCAATTTTGATTAAAACGAAGTTTTTATGGCCGAAACAAGTTTTGAGTTCAAAAATTAACTTTTTGCGACGGTTCAGAAAATCCGTCGGAAATCCGCAGAAATCCGTCGGAAAATCTGAATTTTCACCACAAAACTTGCTGTGACGGAACGAAAAATCCGCCGGTAATCCGCTGTAATCCGCTGTAATCCGCCGGATAATCCGGTTAGGCTGTTTTGAATTTTTTTATATATTTTAAGTGCTGTAAAAATTCTGGAAAAATTGTATTTAAATACTATGTTAATTTAGCTAATTTATTATAATTTTTTTTCAGCATTTAATAAGTACTTTTGGTATTTTATAAAAATAGGAAGACAGAGCTCATTTTCAGGATACCTATGTTTGTTGATTTTTAATAAATGTTTATGAAGGTTTATAAATTCCAGAAAAATTAGTATAAATTTCTATAATTAAAAAGGATCATTTTGGTACTTTATTTTATGAAAAATTGAGCTTTTTGTCTATCTCAAAAATTGTTGGAACATAGTGTACAATTTGATTTATTTATTGAATAGTTATGACTTGCAATATTTTGTGTTGTTTTGAATTATTGTAGTATTGGACCACCCCCTACACTAGTATAAATACCCTAGAAAGTTAGTTTGGGTATTGTGTCACCCCACATTGGACTTGGAATTGACCGGAGTTGACCAGTTGACCAAAGTCAACTATAAGTCAACCTCTGACCCAGTTTGTCTTAGTTTGCCCTAGACATTATAGTATGTCTTTTCACCCTGATTAGCTATTGTATTATCTCATCTTTAGGACTGTGGCTTCACTCCGATCCTTGATTCATATTGATAGCAGGACCCCAGGCAAGTACATCTACACACTCATTTACTGTCTTTTAATGCTAGAACATGTATTAACCCTAGGGGTGGGCACGGGTCGGGCCGGGCCCAAACTTTGTAGACCCGGACCGGACCCGTTTCTTGACGGGCCGGGCCGGGCCGGGCCTAAATTTTTTTGGAACCGGATTGGACCCGGCCCGTTTAAAACGGATCCAATTCGGAAGAACCCGCGGATCCAAACGGGTCCAAAATTTAGTAGTTCTGCAGTACAAAATAGATGAGTTTAAGTTGTCACAGAGCAATAAATTGATAGAGAGCATAACAAAATTAGTTTGGGGACTTTCCTTACCGAGCATCCTCACAAGCAAACAGGTTGTAGAGCCTTTATTTTGTGTTCCTAACTACTGCAATATACATTGTTTTTCGTGTTGTAAGAAACATGAGGCAATCCAAGTTGTTGCAACTTGCAACACAATCAAACAACATAAAAGAAGAAGAAAAGTTATCCTTATATTCAAGCAACGGCACTAAACAACACACAAAAAAATGAAGAAGAGGCAATCCATATTTCAACAAGACAGATAAGAACTTTTAAGCATTAATAGTAAGTCAATGAAAGTAAAAATAAGAAAAAAAAAATTCAAAACAAACGGGCCGGGCTGGGGCCCCGTTTCATTTGGAAACACGACCCGTCCCGACCTGTTTATTTTACACAACCCGCCCCGCCCCGTCCCGTTTGAAAGTAAAATTTTTGGAACCGGCTTGTTTGGACAATATACGGTTCGGGACGGGTCGGAACCGCGGGTCGTAGACCCGTATGCCCAGTCCGAATTAACCCTATTAAAATACTGATCCTTGAGGTAGCAAGTTATGTCTTCACATGTTGTATTACTTTCAGTACCTGCCATGCTTATACTGCTCCCAGTATCTTCCACATGTTTTTACTGTTCTCATATCTCTCACATGTTTAAATAACGGGTTAAGGGGAAACTGTTAGTATTGTACGTGAACATGACCCCCTTCTCCGTATGTATTTACCGCGCTCGGCGACATTCTATATGTAACCTTACCGTAGGTTCTGATCTCGCGTTTGTGTATGGATATACACCGATGCCGTTCGTGTACGTATGTGCATGCCAGAAAAACTTGATATGTGCCGCTGTACATCCTGATTACCTATTGACCGATTCACGTACATACTACAGTTTTAAACTTTTAAACTATATGTTGTCATTTCTAAAAAGAACCAATTAAACCATGATATGCCATGTTCCCTATGTTACTATGATACTGTGATCCCAGTTGTACCATGAGGCCATGTTTTCCAGTATTTCCTGTTTTATAGACTTATCACACCATGTTTCTTGTTGTACATCTCTTTCATTATATGTTCAGTACTTTAGTTATAGAGGTTGTACTTGCTCCCGTCCTGACAGGATAACGTTGTAGGTATCCTTTCTGAGAAGGAAATGCTATGTGATTCATATTATGGCACTGCTTTTGAGGACCTGGCCTTAGCTCCAGAAAAGACCCAGCGGAGAACCTTGCTTAGTTATCTTTCTTGTATTTTGAGACTTAGACTTTATCTGTACTTATATTTGGAAACTGGACTTTGTCTCCAGTTAGATACTTTGGAAGTGTATTATTAAATATGTGTTTGTTTACCTTCGCTTATAGATGCTGTGTTGTGATGAACCTTAAATGTGATTTTAGAACTGTTAGCTGCTTAGATCCTTTATTATTTATTCTAGAACAGCTTACTGCGCTTTAACCAAGCGTAGGCTGGACATGGCTCGGCCCGACCCAATAATTTGGGTATCGGATCGTGACAGGTTCTTTGTGGGAAAATGGGGTTTGATCTTCAAAACTTATTGTTCTTTGAAAACAAATGGTTCTATGTCCAAGAGGGTTCAATTTTAAGCTAATTTGTTTTTTTTACCTCATTTTGACTTATAGATAGAAGTTATGATCATTTGAAGTTTTGGAATTCTATGAGTTTTTTGAGTTCTTGAGCTGCTATGAAGAACAGCAGCCGCGCCATTTGTTGCTCGCACCATTTATTGCTCATACCATTTGTTGCTCACACCATTCATTGCTCGTGCCATTTGTTGCTCGAACCATTTGTTGCTCGTGATATTTGCTGTCGCAATATTTGTTCCTCGCACCATTTGTTGCTTGCACCATTTGTTGCACGCACCATTTGTTGATCAAATCATTTGATATCGCATCATTTTTTGCTCGCGTTATTTGTTACTCATGCCATTTGTTGCTCATACCATTTGCTGCCGCACCATTTGTTGCTCGTGCCATTTGCTGTCGTACCATTTGCTGCTCGCACCATTTGTTGCTCGCACCATTTGCTGCCGCACCATTTGTTGCTCATACCATTTGTTGCTCGCACCATTTGCTGCTCGTACCATTCATTGCTCGCACTATTTTGTTGCTCGTACAATTTGTTGCCGTACCATTTGTTGCTCGTGCCATTTATTGTCGTACCATTTGCTGCTTGTACCAATCATTGCTCGCGCCATTTGTTGCTCACACCATTTATTGTCGTACTATTTATTGCTCGTACCATTTGTTGCTCGTACCATTCATTGCTCGTGCCATTTTCTGTCGTACCATTTGTCTTTGCCATTAAAACTCTATGAGATTGGTGTTTTTAATTACAAACAGAATAGAATACAATGTAGGACTTAGACGTAGTCCTAGGAGTACACTTTTGTTTTTATCTGGACACCGTGTCGATGGAGCGAGTGGTAAAACGTTGACTCCGTTGACGATCTGACGACGATCTTGAACTCTCTGAAGGTCTGGGTTGCTCTGGATGCCGGAGCGTTGCGAGGAGAAGTGGACGTTAAGTGTCTCTTCTGTCACGCCCCGATCCAGGAAATCGCTCGTCCTCGCTAGATTTCACCCGAACCATCGTCCTCGCTGGGGCGTGATGCCGTACGAGCCTGGAGTTGCGCTCGTGTAAGGCAAGATAACATGTTCATATAGTGATTATCTCAAATTCGTAACATAAGCAGCGGAAGGAAACAAAGAATACAATAAGAATCTCTTTTATTCATAATGAACTGAAGGTTACAAAGGCTCTGAATAGCCCAACTTAACATGCCAATTGGCTACAACGCTCATGATCTCTCTAGCTCACAAAGGATTACGTTGTTCCATACATTATGCCTCTTTATAGCCATAGAGTAGTCTTCGGCCGAACATATCCATGTCGCAAGTCCGAACGCCTATGCGGTAGCTTCTCTTGAACGCTAAGGACTCCATGCCTCAGCACGCCCAAGCCAAGCCCCGCTCCGAGCTGAACGTAACCTGAGCCTGCACATAACTAGTGGAGGATTAGTGCTTTCGTCCTCGCTTCGTACTGATCAAGACCCACTCGCACCCAAACCAAACACTAAATATATTTAGTGGAACATGCATTTTAATTGGTGATCTTTCTATTTAGCCTTAGAATCAGTTTCATGGCAATCATTCAACATATCGACTTAGTATAACTGTGTCCAATATCGTGTCCCTGCGGCAGATACAGTTAGACATAATATGGCATAAAACATAGTGATCGTGCTCATCTCCGTCCCATTTTCCTTAGCCTGCACTGGTTAGAACTTACGTAAGAAACCATATAATTCACGCATATTCCAATCATAAACTTAGACAATGCATAAGGGTCGCAGGCCCTGCGCCTGCACCCAACTCTCATCTCAGCCACCGGCCCTATCTATATGAAGGTCACGGTGTTTCGCACCGTAATAGACTTGGCATCTCTTATGTGTAAGCCTATGATCACTTCGATACGGGTTGCTAGCCCAGTATGCGAAGGATCCTAAACTTACTGATATCATAGCTTATCACAACACTGGCCGGTCGCAAACCTTCCGAATGATGTGTACCATAAATACCATACATAATTCCCTCCTAGGCCGAACGGTCCCGGTGCCCCGGCGTAACCGTCCGAGGGAAGCCGCACCCGTGCACGGGCCATCCGAGTCTATTGACCATGCAATACGCGCCATAGCATACAAGTCATACATTCCAACCAATCTCATGTTCCATAAACATAGTCCCTCATCTCTATCTCAAGTTCCGATGGCGTTAAGCCCAACACATCCGTATTGATGCACGACGCCCAACGGCTTAGACTTCTCGTACTTATCCAACGCGTTCCGTTCATAAGTTGTTCACATAGCCTAGTTCCGTAGTTACTTAGTCATTTTCTAGCTTCCGTGCACGAGGGCAGCTCAGCGCCATAATCAATGTTCTACGCCTATGTTCAATGTTCTCAGAGTCGTGCACGTGATGCACATCTCATATTGCCCTTTCAATGTTCTACCATCACGCCCTACCGCGACTCATGCACCTGATGCACGTCGCTTCAATTGTTTATTGTTTGATATTCTACCTTAATGTTCAACGCATACTAAAACACTTAACCACCGAGCCACGCTCGCTAACTTGATAGCAACTTACGCATACAATGATATGTTTTCTTAGACGTGAAGGAATAGGAAGAGAGAGTCAAGAACCCGTCCACCTTAAGTCGATACGCCTTGCCATTTCGCCGTGTTGAAGCAGCTCGCTTCTATAACTTGGTCGCATAGCTAACTCTCGGACTTAGCCATTCCTTTGAACTACTTGGTTGATTTGGCCTATCGTGCCCATGCCACAATTCGTTGCAAGGCCACGATTTGGTTCCGCGGACACTTCACTGCATAAGGCAAAATGTCGACCTTTTATCGTCCAGCGTAAAAGCATAGCCTGCACACCAGATCAACTAAAATCAGCTCTTGCGCAACGAGACTTATCATTTACATCGATTCGATCCATAGATTCCAATCGACTCAAAGCTTACCTTTGGCCAACGTAACTCTTGCATCGATTCGCATCGATACTTCATCGGGTCAACGTAACTTTTTGAGTCAACGAATCATCGTAATGCACTGTGTGGAGCGGGGCATTACATAATATACCACTCAAAATCAGGTTCGTCCTCGAACCGAAACCAACACTTAAGCCAAGTGTCTCGCTAGATCGTTTCATGATCTCGTACTACTATCGTTGGAATCATACAACTTAGTTTGGATCATACACATATTTTAGGCGTCCCACCAATATATGCATTTCAGCCAAGCTCAGTTGTAGGATATCGAAACACACTAACATGCTCAACTTAAATCCTCAAACACCAATTATCCCATACTCGACTTGGTTAGTTCTTAGCACTTATTCCCAACATATTTCTCGTATACATCATCCCATAACATGCGATCATCTTCCAAACATCTTTGCATATAGCTTAACTCAAAACCGTTACTTCGATCCCATACGTTTATCGACGGCCATCTAACACATGCATTGCATCAAGTCATTGCGCATCCGATCGCAACAAGCTCCCGCAACGCCTATTCGTCAAATCGTTTCTATCTCTCGTACCATTCAAGTCTTTTACCTAGTCATCCATAACTTTTACCTAGTCATCCATAACATTTGGCCTCAACGACATGGACTAAGTCAACATGTCTAAAATTCCTTTGCCTTCCATTCTCACTAAGTCTTGCACACAACTATTCTATATGATTCACATTCTCTCGCTCTATCCATACATTGCGTCTGGGGCTACCCCCGCTAGGTAACTTACCCAGACATCGTGCTTAGTCTCTTCCGACACAAAAGGTTAATTTGAGTCTACGATGCTCAAAGGCAACAATATTTTCGACCCAAGGTCTCTTACGATACACCTATCTCTGATTCTCAGTCGAATAGAAATTCCTTACTCGATCCTTGAATCAGTCCCGACTAGTTCATTTCATAATATCGATCGTGCGCTTAAACACACATAACCTAACCGTTACTCAAACTGATCTACGACATAACTCTTAGGGTTGTTCTACTATTCGTTGCTCTCGCGCATTGTAGAATCCTTGCAATCGCCTTACCGCGTCACTACGCTAAGCACGTTCCTCAACATCTATTCGATCATCGACCAACCAAGTCTACTTACGTACTCATTCGATCGACCATAATTTCCTAGCAGTCTCGATCTAGTCGAAGGCTACTCGCTAACTCCCGAAACACGATACTCGCTCGCTTAGACTTATCCTCAACATATACTACATCATTCTTCATTCTCAATAAAATTTCTTACGCGACTTCATTGGGTCATCCTATGGGACTTCAACATTCACTTGATTTGGCTGTCAAGTCTTCTAGGGTCATCTGCCCCGAAACTACGCTCGATAATTGAAGATCATCAACGAGGGACAGTTACAACGAACCATGCTATATCCTATCGCGGAGCCAAATCAATTCCCGACAATTCCTATGCGACTTCATCCAATTCGACATAATTTACCAATCCATAACTTATCTACCCCTACGCAACTGATGCGCCGTTACTACTCGAATCACTTACGCATATTGCGTGCCGTTACTACTCGAATCGCTCCTGTTTACCGTCGACTATCCTTGCTAGTCGTATGACATCTACTCGCCTCAAATCCGAGTTTACCTGTTCGTGATCATAGTCCGACACATTTCATACTCATCAAACCATCCTCGAACAACTTTCGCATCAAACCACAAGTCAAATCCAATTTTGCCATGCTACGTAAGTTTGATCATCCCCGCTGTATGAATCACCATACCAGCGCTCACACAGAATGATCGCCCTAATTTGGCGTGACGCATGTGCGAGGCTGGTGTTGCGCTCGCACAAGACAAGAACATCAACGTAGTGGTTATCCACGAAGTAATCCAGACACTTTCGTTTTCATCCAAGTAACATCCATCCACTTCTTAAATTTTCCGAAACACTCCTACCGTTATCATCCCAATTGCCATAACTTAACTTGTATCTTATTCATCCCACAACAATGCTCAACATAATTTTTGTTCATTCGATTAGAGTATCCCCGAGTTATTGCATATCGTCTTTGATACGCCTCAATACCATTGCCGATATGCATAACTTGAACATCTTCCTTTCTCATAAGCTCCAATTCGTTGCAATCATTGTTATCATCCGAACTCGAATACGAATCAAGTCTGCACACATCAAGATCCATTCCATCGTAACTAACTACCATCATCGCAATACAATTTCTAATTCATATATCCATTCTCATATCCCTAATTCGCACTTCCAAAATCGTGCTACCGACTCCTCGCGCTAACTCAAATTCGTTCACACGATTTCTTCGTACCTACTCAATTCATTCCGAACGATTTTCGTACCGACTTAACGCAATTCGACCGAGTCAACTTATCTCTTTAACGCACATTCCCTCGTGCTATGCTCAGCCTATCGTTCGAATTATACTTAACAAATTCTCGACCGACGTATCATCCATAGATGCGACTTCGCGCATAATCGTTCAACTCAATTCATCGAAGCATACTTGCATCGACTTCTATCGAGTCATTCCCACTCGAGTCTTCGTACTACTTCGTCCGTTGTGGACAAACCTATCATAACTGATACAATCGTCTCGACGTAATCTATTGCAAGTCACCAAGCGGCTTAACATAACTATCGCTAAGTGGTATTCCATATACCACTCAGGATCGAGCCTATCGTTATCGATGCACTACTTCGCTACACTTATTCGCACAAGTGGTATTACATATACCACTCGTAATCGAGTCATTATTCGGCATCACATTTCGCATAGGTCCGACATCTATTCCTCAATCAACTATCCCGTATGGCGATCTTTCTCGATCCCAGCTCTAGCGTTCTTCTTACTTGAGTTTGGCACAACAACTGAACCAACATACCCTATCGTTCGCTCAAGTTTGACGTACATTCAATCAAACCGTACCATGGCGATCGTATTGATCATACCCGTAACATTCGCTTATTCAAAGCTCAACGTGACATTCGGCCAACATACATATTCGCCTACTCAACTCGACTTAGCGACCAACTCGACTTTTTACTATCGCATCTGCGATCTTCCAATCTAACTCGTTGTAACTCATGCAACGATTTACTCTCGATACTTAAGGTCATTTCTTAATCTCGTTTAACATATCGCTATCCATCCGCATAGCCATACAATGCGCATCATATCATATCGACTCGTTGCACTAATGCAACGAACGATTCATGACTTGCTGTACTTCGTGCAACCAACAATACATAAATATTCGCATAGCTACATAACACACATCGCCTCACATACCGACTCATTGCACTTCGTGCAACCAATAACACGTATCTCTTCGCACTTCGTACGACCAATAACATATAACTCCTCGCACTTCGTGCGACCAATAATACGTATATCATTGCACTTCATGCAACCAACATTACCATATTCGTTGCACTTTGTGCGACCAACGACTCGTAACTTTGTTGCACTTCGGAAAACCAACAATTCATAACTCGTTGCACTTCGTGCAACCAACATTCTTTGATGGTACTCGGAGATAACGCGATAGTCACGACATACTTGTGGCAGACGTACTCACTTAATATAGACTTATTGTATGGAACATCCAATGTAGTGTCGAGCAGATCCATTAGCCATGCGATTGCGGAAACAACTTAGAGTCAACTGAATTTCGATATCGAAGCAACTAAGGGTCAAAGAGATTCGTTCACGGTCCAAAGGATGGAACCGCTCTGATACCAACTTGTCACGTCCCGATCCGGGAAATCGCTCGTACTCACTAGATTTCATCCGAACCATCGTCCTCGCTGGGGCGTGATGCCGAATGAGCCTGGAGTTGCACTCGTGTAAGGCAAGATAACATGTTCACATAGTGATTATCTCAAATTTGTAACATAAGCAGCGGAAGGAAACAAAGAATACAATAAGAATTTCTTTTATTCATAATGAACTGAAGGTTACAAAGGCTCTGAATAGCCCAACTTAACATGCCAATTGGCTACAACGCTCATGATCTCTCTAGCTCACAAAGGATTAATTTGTTCTATACATTATGCCTCTTTATAGCCATAGAGTAGTCTTCGGCCGAACATATCCATGTCGCAAGTCCGAACGCCTATGCGGTAGCTTCTCTTGAACGCTAAGGACTCCATGCCTCAGCACGCCCAAGCCAAGCCCCCCCAAGCTGAACGTAACCTGAGCTTGCACATAACTAGTGGGGGATTAGTGCTTTCGTCCTTGTTTCGCACTGATCAAGACCCGCTCGCACCCAAACCAAACACTAAATATATTTAGTAGAACATGCATTTTAATTGGTGATCTTTCTATTTAGCCTTAGGATCAGTTTCATGGCAATCATTTAACATATCGACTTAGTATAACTGTGTCCAATATCGTGTCCCTGCGGCAGATACAGTTAGACATAATATGGCATAAAACATAGTGATCGTGCTCATCTCCGTCCTATTTTCCTTAGCCTGTACTGGTTAGAACTTACGTAAGAAACCATATAATTCACGCATATTCCAATCATAAACTTAGACAATGCATAAGGGTCGCAGGCCCTGCGCCTGCACCCAACTCTCATCTCAGCCATCGGCCCCATCTATATGAAGGTCACGGTGTTTCGTACCGTAATGGACTTGGCATCTCTTATGTGTAAGCCTATGATCACTTCGATACGGGTTGCTAGCCCAGTATGCGAAGGATCCCAAACTTACTGATATTATAGCTTATCATAATACTGGCCGGTCACAAACCGTCCGAATGATGTACACCATAAATACCATACATAATTTCCTCCTAGGCCGAACGGTCCCGGTGCCCCGGCGTAACCGTCCGAGGGAAGCCGCACCCGTGCACGGGCCATCCGAGTCCATTGACCATGCAATACGCACCATAGCATACAAGTCATACATTCCAACCAATCTCATGTTCCATAAACATAGTCCCTCATCTCTATCTCAAGTTCCGACGGCGTTAAGCCCAACACATCCGTATTGATGCACGATGCCCAACGGCTTAGACTTCTCGTACTTATCCAACGCGTTCCGTTCATAAGTTGTTCACATAGCCTAGTTCCGTAGTTACTTAGTCATTTTCTAGCTTCCGTGCATGAGGGCACGCTCAGCGCCATAATCAATATTCTACGCCTATGTTCAATGTTCTCAGAGTCGTGCACGTGATGCACATCTCATATTGCCCTTTCAATGTTCTACCATCACGCCCTACCGCGACTCGTGCACCTGATGCACGTCACTTCAATTGTTTATTGTTCAATGTTCTACCTTAATGTTCAACGCATACTAAAACACTTAACCACCGAGCCACGCTCGCTAACTTGATAGCAACTTACGCATACAATGATATATTTTCTTAGACATGAAGGAATAGGGAGAGAGAGTCAAGAACCCGCCCACCTTAAGTCGATACGCCTTGCCGTTTTGCCGTATTGAAGCAGCTCACTTCCATAACTTGGTCGCATAGCTAACTCTCGGACTTAGCCATTCCTTTGAACTACTTGGTTGATTTGGCCTATCGTGCCCATGCCACAATCCGTTGCAAGGCCACGATTTGGTTCCGCGGACACTTTACTGCATAAGGCAAAATGCCGACCTCTTATCGTCCAGCGTAAAAGCATAGCCTGCACACCAGATCAACTAAAATCAGCTCTTGCTCAACGGGACTTATCCTTTGCATCGATTCGATCCATAGATTCCAATCGACTCAAAGCTTACCTTTGGCCAACGTAACTCTTACATCGATTCGCATCGATACTTCATCGGGTCAACGTAACTCTTCGAGTCAATGACTCATCGTAATGCACCGTACGGAGCGGGGCATTCCATCTTCTGGCCTCCGTATGTGGATATAATAGTCTGTCTGTATATATCTTTTTCTATGTCTGTCCTTGTGTGGTGAAGGAGTGATCCTTCTATTTATAGATAGCAGGCTGACTGCTCATGTGCGCATATGTCGGATGCGTCTGGACATGGGGACGCCACGTGGCTGATACTGGCGGGGGTACATGGACGATGCGCCCCGAGTTGTAGTAAAATATGCTCGAACTGCTTCGTTGGGCTATGGAGGAGCTGACACGTGGCAGTTGCTGAGATTTTGTTGTTGCTGAGATCTTGGGTGGTTAGCATCCATTCTTTGAATAGAACTGAGTTAAAGGACGCGTGGCGTATGCATGTGGCTCAAAGATCTCAGTTTTGGAGGAGAGTGATTTGTCGTGGTGCGTCTAGGATCAGGCGCATGGGGGCGACTTAGTCTTATGAGTTTTAGACATCATAGACAAGTCTGGGCGCATGGCTTTTGAGGCACATACAGGGCTTCGCATCAGGGTGTGCCTAGGATCAGGCGTAGGGGAGGCGACTTGGTCTCATGACTTTTAGGAGTCGTGAGCAAGTCTAGGCGCATGCAGAGCTTAGTCTTTTGTTGCTTTGAGATCAGAAGTGAGCTGAGGGGGCGTGTATGACCACTGAGGCGCACGCAGTCTTCTGGACACATGTCTCCGAGGCACATACAAATGATCGATCGGCCATGCGGTGGTTGTTACCGACACAAGGTGTAATGATGGTGCTGACATCAGCTACTCTTCGTTTTCTGTAAAGGGCTGCTGATTGGACGGCTCTTGGAATGCGTCGCTGTCTTTGTCAATCAGCATTAAATGCTTAATGA